>CAUYLG010042178.1:0-62179 GCA_963573385.1 Cacajao melanocephalus | reverse complement strand
CATTGTTAAGCACAATTATTGGCATAAAAGAGATTTTTAATACCCATTTTTAGACTGCATTCTAGCCTGGGCAATAGAACAAGAATCCCGTTCTCTCTCCCTCTTTCTCTTCTTCTTTCTTTCTCTCTTACATTCTTTTTTCTTTCTTTCTTTCACTCTTTCTTTCTTCTCTCTCTTTCTTTCTAAAAAATAAAACAAACAAACAAACAAACAAAAAACACCACTGCCATTTGTCTCCCTCCTCCACTTAACAATTTGTGCCAGGGTCATCGGTTCCTAAATCTAGTGGACATTTCCAGACTTTCTCTCCCTTGATCTCTGAAGTATGTGGCCCTCTTGGACACTGTCTCTCCTTCTCCTCATTTGACCTCAGTAATACTATCTTCCTCCTCTGGATTTGCTCTCATCTCCTTGGTCCCTTCTTTTCTGACTTCTGCTCTTCCAACTGCTTAAACATTGCTGTCTCCACTGTTCCATCCTCTTCTGTTCTCTTGCCACATAGTCTCTGATTTATTTCATCTAGTCCCATGTCTTGAATGCCTAAATAAATGCTGATGACCAGAATCTAAATCTCTGGCTCAACTTTAATTTCTGAGCTCCAGGCACCTTCATACATCTTTGTACTAATCTTTCTTCTTTGATGCCCTACAGGCTGCTCAAACTCAACATGTCCAAAACAAAACAAACTTTCTTCTCCTTCAACATCTTAGAGAATTGCATCCTTTCCTGCACCGCCCAAGCTGTGAATCATAAAGTCAGCCTCCATGCTCTCTTCTACCCTCCTCCATCTAATCACTCACCAATCTTGTCGATCCCGTGGTCTAAATAACTATCAGATACATCCCCCTCTCTATTTCTATCACCACTTCTCAATTCAGGCCTGTATCATTTCTTCCCAATTACTTCTATAATGCCCTAAGTCGTCTGCCTCTTCTTTACTGCAGTCAGAAAGATCTTACTAAATTACAAATCTACTCATATCACTCCAGCTGCTAAAATCTGTTCAAAGAAAAATTAGACAAATTTAATTTAATAGAGTCTAATTGAGCAAAGAATAATTCACGAATCAGGCAGCCTCCTGAGCCAAGCTGAAACAGTCTCCAGCACTGCCTTGTGATAGAAAAAGTAAAAGGAAAGTGCTGTACAGAAACAGAAGTGAGGTATGGAAATGGTTGGATTGGTTGCAGCTTGGCATTTGCCTTGAATATGATTTGAACAGTTGGCCACCTTTGTTTAACCAAAACTTGGAGATTGGCACAAGAGTAGGTTACAGCCTATTTACATACTTGGTTAGGTTACAGCTCACTATGTAGGAGAGACCTTTAGGCTGAACTTGAAATATGCAAGGAGGTAGCTTTAGATGAAGCTGAATTTAACAAACCCTTCAAAAACTGACCCCATAGCTTTCAGAACAAGGTGGAAATGCTGGGCATGGCACTTTTTATACTGACATCTGCCTGCTTTCCAGGCTTCCCCTCTGCAGAGCCTCTACCTTGACCCATCTTCAACTGTGGTCTGGCAAGAGCAAACTATTTTCAATTTCTTGAATGCACTTCTTTTTCCCCAGTCCCTCAGACTTTAACCGTACTATTCTCTTGGGCTGGACTGATATCCCCACATCACTTCACTTTACAAACTGTTTCTTCAGGGCTTGCTCTGGGATATTATATCCTCAGGGAGGCTTCTCTAGACATTCAGCACCACCACCATTCTTTGTTCTCTTATAGCACCTTGAGCATACTTTATTAGTGGACTCGTGATTCTGAAATGATTTGTCTAATTTCAATCAATTATAAAATCTTAAAAATTGTACCTCTTCAATATCTCCAAAATCCTGCCTTCCTCTTTTACCTAGGCCAATGTAAAGGTCCTCTACCTGGTTTTTCTGATTTCATTTCTGTCCTCTACCCATTTAAAAAGTAGCACCAGAGGGGTCTGTTTCAAATGCAAATTGAATGTCCCTTTCTTGCTTCAAAAGGATCCTTTAAGGAGGGTTTAAATCAGAACCAATAGATATTTGGAAAATGTTGCTTTAACATGAATAAGGTCAAAAATGGCTTCATAGAAGTGGAATTTCTGTTAGGTCTTTTAGATTAATAAACTATCAGTCAATGGACAATGCTAGGGAGTACATTCTTTAAGGATTCTTTAAAGAATCTGAGTAGGCCTGATTAGAGTGGGTGCTTAAATGGAAGAATTACGGGAGATAACACTGGAAACACTGCCTGAAGCTGCAAGGAGAATTTTGAACGCAATCCTGAAGAGTTGCACCATCACAAGTGTTCTATGCAAGACAAAATTTAGTTCTGCATCTAATTTCCCTATTTGAAACTAATACAGCTTAAGAAAGTTAAATAGGAAATGAAAGGAATGTTTATCAGGTGGCAGGTCATATTCAGGGTCTCAAAAGATACGCTATGTCACAGCAATGTCAGAAGAATCCAGGATTGCTGTTGGGAGAGAGCTAAGGGGACAGAGAGATATAAATTTAAGAGCTACAATTTGAATGTCTGGATGTGAAAATAACTAAGACTTATACTGACCTAGAATTTTTTTTTTAAGAAAATCGTTACTTACCGTATTTTTTAAAGAAAATCATTACTAACCTTATTTGACCAAAGGCAGTAGTATTTGTTTAAATACTAATACTTAAATGTATATTAATGCTATTTGATTTTTTAAAAAACTTTAGTTAAAACAAATTTAATAGAGTTCATGTGAGCAAAGGACCATTCCCAAATCAAGCAGCCCTCAGAATCAGAAGGGGTTCCTAGAACTCCACTTGGCAACCTGGCAGTATTTACGGACAGAAAAAGGCTGAAGAAAACAGAAAGAAGCAAGAAAAAGCAGATTGATTGTTTCAAAGCTACTTTCCTTATAAAGGTTAAAGCAGAGGGAGCTTTGTTATTATGCTACTAAAACTGGCCTGTTTGGGAATTGGGCTATTATTGCTCTCTCTTGGAAGGTCAGAAAACTTAGTTTTTACTTGGTGCTATGGAACTTTAGCATTAGTGACTCCATTTTGGTTTGGTCTGTTGGGGCCTGGTGCAGAAGCTCAATTCCAAAGCAATGGCTTCCCATCATTTTATTTAACATACTGTAGGGAATGAAAAATATCTTTTGTTCATCCATCCCTAGGTTCACAGCAGAAACCCCTATAACAAAACAGATTAAAAGAGCAGAGTATATACATTTATTTAATATGTTTTTTGTGACACAGGAGCCTTCAGAAATTAAGACAAAAAGAAACAGGTAAACTTGTGTATTTTTACACTTAGGTTTGATGAAGAGATGGATAGTCATAGAGAGGTATGACTAGACAAAGAGTGTATGATCTAATGATAATAAACAGGGGAATTTTGCAAGGTCTGTTTGTTCAGCTTCTTCCCTGTGTCCCTGTCTTCAGAGATAAGAATGTTCTTTCCCTTCAGGTATAGGAAGGATGCCTCTTGAATGAGGATATTTTCTTTAGGGAGAAGAGTTGGAGGAAGGTTGAGCATGGCCTCTGCTTCCTCTGTTTTCTCAAATTCCAAGCATCCATATTTTGGGATAGCATGTCTGAAGCCCATGGCTATTCTAAAATAATCAGATTCTCATGACAATTTAATTGGTGAGAACAGGCAACAACTACAATAAAATAAGAAAAAAGGGGGCGATAATTTAAAAAGAAAAAATGCTACAAAAATTTTTTGTCTCTAGAAAAAGCAATGGGTTGTTTAAGACTATGTTCTGGTGTGTAGAAGCTTGGTTATCAAATTCAAGTGCTCAGAGGAAGATGCTTTATTCTCTGTTTATCAAAAAATAAATAGTTCTGCATTAGGAAAAGTTTCTGCCTAATGATATGAATCATCTTTGACTGACTAAGAGTGAAACCATTGATTTTTAAATTTTTAATCTGTTTGAAGATTGGAAAAGGGTTGAATTAATGTAGTTTCAGTTATTATTATTATCATTTTTTTAGACAAAGTTTCACTCTTGTCCCTCAGGCTGGAGTGCAATGGCACAATCTCAGCTCACTGCAACCTCCACTTCCAGGGTTCAAGCGATTCTTCTGCCTCAGCCTTCTGAGTAGCTGGGATTATTGGCATGCACCACTATGCCCAGCTAATTTTTGTATTTTTATTAGAGATGGGGTTTCCTCATGTTGGCCAGGGTGGACTTGAACTTCTGACTTCAAGTGATCCACCTGCGTTGGCCTCCCAAATTGCTAGGATTACAAGTGTGAACCACCGTACCAGGCCTTCTGTTATTATTTTTAAAGGCTTTAAAAAACAATAGATTGATAATAGAAGCACTTGGATTAAATTTTTTGAACTTCAATGATTTCAGAGCTTTATGCTGCCCCATTTTATCAAACAGTCAACAAATTTATTTTATCATTAAAAAAAATCTGGACACTAATGAGATACATATTTTAAAAACTTAAAGTTACGTAAGTATTTCTCAGAAACATATTAGTTATCATGATTCAGAATGTAAGTTTTGATAATACTATGGGATATTTTATGACATCTTAAAGTAACATTTAAGAGTAGGTGAAATGGAGTTACAGTGGATTGAATGTGGTTATCTCCCTCCCTTCATTAATCTGGCATTTACTGAAATGGCAACACCTTTAGGAGTAGCACAGAAGGGTAACCTCTCCTGGTTACATACCGTTTAAGAAATACTGGTGATAGTAATGATTTAAACTTAATGTTAGAAATTGAGCTGAATGATAAAACATAATGTGTTTTTAGACTGCAAATGACATATATTTGCAGATTCCAAACTGTGAAAATCTAAAAAATATATTAGTGTAGGAGAGAAGGACCAAAGCTTTCCTAGACTAGAACTAAATTATTATGAAACTGCATTTTAATAAAAAAGAAAAAAGAAAAGAGAGAGAGAAAAGAGAGAAAAATAAAAAAACAGAAAGTGAGAGAAAGAGAGGAAGGAAGGAAGGGAGGGAGGGAGGAAGGAAGGGAGGGAGGGAGGGAGGGAGCGATGGAAGGAGGGGAGGAGAAGAGACATGGAAGAAGAAGAGAGAAAATTAAATAGAACAAATAATACTTGGTGCCAAATTCAGTGGACATTTTTCCATGAGAATAAAAACAATCATAAGACTATAAACATGAATAATACATAGGAACATAAATTTTGTGGCTGCTGTCAAAATGATAACACTGCTCCTATTTTCAGAAATATTTTTACTGTATACATTCAGTTAATTTTATCCAGCTGTCAGTATACATTCTGGAAGTTGCCAGAAAGCGAATGAATGTGAACATTTAAAACAATGAGTAAAATAATCTTAACACGTCTGTGAACATAAAGAAGAGTTCGTACACCAAATCGCTTCACTGTCTACTTTTTGGCACAGGTATCAAGGTGTTACCCAACCTGGTACATATAGGATATGCTCTTGGAATTGTTTTTCCAACAGAAATGTTAGATTTGCAATGAATATTCTCAATCGTAAAGGGTCTTTCTCATGGTCAATAGTAGCATCCTTTTCTGAGATGGCTGGTGGGGACCACAGAACCAGTCTGCTGTCTGCGATAAACTGATTCAGACAAGCTCGGGTAAGGATTTGGCTCTTGAGCTCACACTCAAAAGTTCTTCAATGCAATGACAAACATTCTTAATTCCTCCATTACAATTCTTTTTAATGGTGTGTTTAGGTTTTCTGGGTACCCATCAGCATGTGACCTTTGCACTGACCACTGGTAAGGAGAGGACTGTGTGGCCATGCAATGATCACAGGCTTTGGGATCAAGGGATGTGAGGTAAGATCCCATCCTGGCTATCCACTAGCTACATTATATAAGTTCTGGCAATTTTCCCATCTGAAAGTGGGTCTAATAATGTCTACTTCACAGGGATAGCTTACCTCTTCGCTATTATGTAAGCAAAGAATTTAGCACTGTGCCAAGCACAGAATACAGTCACCAGGGCCGACAGCAGTCACTTTTGGCAATGCTAACGTGTTGCTGCTCAGATTTTCATGTACTGGTTATTTTTCTTTAAATGAAGCCAAAAATTATAGAATCTTTACCTAACACCCAATGTATCCAAATGCCTACATCCAGCAAAAGTTATGGTTATTCCAAAATTAGAATGTTAATAATAAATCAGAAAGAGTGGATCTTAACCAAGAAAGACAGCCAAGTGCTTTGAAGCCAGACAAATCGGTTTCTAATCTTAACTTCCTACGTACTAGCCACACGGCCTTGGGTGAGTAATTCATTTCTTTCAATTTTCTCATATGTGAAATGGGCAACAGTACTTACTTCAGGGTGTTGTCATCATCTAGATTAAATGAAACAACGCATATGAATCCTGGTTGTGCCATTTACCAGCTGTGTGATCTTGGGCAAGTTTCTAAATCTCTGGGTGCTGCAGTTTGCTCATAGGTCAGGTGGATTTCACAGTCATCCTAACACAGAGGTTGTTAGGAGGATTACATGAGTTAGCTCACAGAATACGCCTAAACAATGATTGGCACACGGTAAGTACCCAATAAATATTGTAACTCTATTCATTTTTCATTGTCACTTCTTCTTCATTGGTTTTATTGTTAATAGCCAGAAATTAGGTTGATGAGATGACAATGGCATAGAGTTGAAAAAATTGCTTTAACACTTCAGAGCATAACATGCCAAGAAGATTAACCTACTGGAAACGGTACACTACCCGCTGCTCTCTTGGGTTTAATATTACATGAACTCTCAATGGACAGCAAAGAGGAGTTGACGTGACGGAGAGAAGTAGTTGCTCTGGAAACACTGATGGAAGTGAGAGGGTCACTCAAGCCACTGAAATTGGCCCAGTGTCATCTTTCACAGTTGTCCTCACCTTGCATTTCACAGTTCACAAAGCACTTCATATTCACCATCACAAACTTACTGTCCCCACGCTCCCCCTTGCAGTAGCTGGATATGCTGAGTGGCCCATCCCTATGCTGCATACATACCCCACTCTACTCAGGTTTATTTTTTGCTTGGTTTTCTTTCTAGTGATAGAAGTTTCCCTTCATACCAGGAATTAATTCAAAAAAAAGTACGTTGCCATGGAAGTTGCTGGAAGTTTCCAAGTATCAACAGGAGAACAGTTAATTGGCCTGTTAGACCACACAACCTCTACAGAGGTCATCTCTGGCTGAGTAAACACTGCATCTCTGCCATTTACTCACTAAAGCAGTCAAAATTTCTCCTGACAGAACTGGATTCAAAGAATAAAAAAACAACCTGCTCCAAAGGTAAGAGACAGCTTATTAAATTTGTGTCAGGTCTACTGCCTGATACCTTTTAAGCCCAGTCTGATTCCTTTCAGGCCCTTGACATGTGCTAATTGGCATTACTCTGTTAGCAGATGCTGAGAGGAGACAGGCATCAGGCTTCCTGCTTCTCTGTACTCAGCACGACATCCTCTCATAAATACCAAATGGGATGCCTTAAACAACTGGGAAATACATGCTAAATGGGTACTTAGATGTATTTAGACAGCTTATTTATCACTGAATATGGCAAAACTCTTCGTGTGCTCTTTTGGGGAGGTAAAGAATGTCACAAACCATGGAGCAAAGTAGAAAATGTGCCACGTGGAAATCAACCTTACTGTAGACAGTACATGCCTATTGTGGCCTTTCCATACCTCGGAGTTTATTATGGTGGCCCTCTTACAGCACCTTCCTGGGCTTTCATTCTTCTGACAAATATTTATCACTACGGGGCCAGGTTCGGTTCTGGGCACTGGGTATCCAACACCAAACAAAACAGATAAAAATGTCTGTCCTCGTGGAACTTATATAGTAATAAAAGATGTAGGAAGTCAGATGGAGATGGATGTGACAGGGATGGGATGGGGTGGGAGGGCTTGGGACTGAGTGGGGGAATTGACTTTAACCTGGTCAGAGGCCAGGCTGAGCAAAGACCTGAAGGAGGCCGAGCCAGTTGGGCCAGCATAACGGGAGTGTTTCAGAAGAAGGGCAGAAGCCTGAGGGGTAGCCAGCTTGGTGCACACAGTGGCTGGTGAATGAAAGCACAGTGAGTGTGGTACAGAGTGGTAGGAAATGCAGCTGGAGAACTGGCTGGGGTGGACACAGGCAGACCTAAATAAGGGCTCAACCACTGCTGCACTTTAGAATCCCCTGTGGAGCTTTTAAACCAAGTGAATCAGAATCTCCTGCAGTGGAGCCCGGGGCTGCGGATGTTTTTGAAATCTCCACGTCTCCAGTGAGTAGTCAGAGGAAGGGCATGAGCTCCCTTCTGCTCAGAGGGGTCCTGAGCTTTAAGAACAGACCCCAGGAGGGGATGGGTAGATGCAGGGAGGCCAGTCAGGTACTGCAATCATCCAGGGAGGGAGTTAGCTGGTAGCTGGGATGTGGAATCCAGGGGAGGTGGTGAGAAGAGCTCAGACTCCAGGTATAGTTTGAAGGCAGGGCCAAGAGAATGTTCATGCAGATCACGTATACGGAGTAAAAGCAGAAGGGCAGTCAAAGATGACACCAAGGTTTTGGAGCTGAGCAATTGGAAGAATGGAGTTGCCATTTGACTGAAACAAGAAAGGTCATGGGAAGAACCTGGAAGGCATTTCAGCATCATGTAACACTTTGCATCGAAATGTCCATAGATAGTATAACGCTTGGTACCTGGCGCATAAAGCACTCACTAATGCTTTTAAAAGGCAGTATGTGTGGTGAGGCTGAAGGGCAAGTAGCTATAGCTGAGTATCTTTACGATGGTTTTGGTATCAAATAATAAACATGTGTTCCAAGCATTTTTCCAGAGATAAGTAGAGGAGATGAAGATGTAGCCAGGGAAAACTTCCTATAAATGCCTCTGCCTCTATCTCCTCTAGATCTTTAGATAATGTGAGAAGAGGCTTCATTGCCTGGCAGAAATTCTGGCAACTGCTCCTACATTCAAGAAAAGTATGAGATATGCTTAATACTGGTAGATAACACTCCCATCTCCCCCAGTGTGTGGTACTTAAAGCTGAATACCCTGAGTGACAAACAGCAGGGGAGTTAGCCAGCCACCTTGCCACTGTGTATAGAAAATCTCTACAGAGCAATGCCTCCTCTAGTTCTTTAGGAAAACCTCAGCCCTTGTATGGGGCTATATATAATTTCATTTTCAACAACCCTGCCAAATTCCTAAGATGCTTAATTTTTACCAATTAAACAAGAAAAAAATGTAATAATACATCTGTCATTCAAATCACTTTGTACTATAGCTAATTAAGGTCCTTATTACAAATTACATACAATAGTCAATTATATGCTTTTCAGTTGAATCTTTACATGAGTAAGATTTATTAACACAAATAGCTCCTGACAAACTTGGCCAAGGAACAAGCACTATATTTCCTTTCGGTTTTGGGGAAAAGTCAGAGTTATTATAAATGGTTGCTTAGGGGAGATATTCACTATTTTCTCCACTGATTTGAAGTAGGTCAGATTGAGAGCTGAAGGCTTCCCTAAGGTTGTAATTAAGTATGAATATTAAAAAACTGAGAACAAATAAAAAAATGCAACTTCTTTAAGCTTTCGCATCACAGACCTTCCATTGTATTTTCACCTTAGGCAAAATACTTTCTTTGAGAAAAAGAATACAATTGAAAAAATAGACTTAAAAAAAACTGTAATAGCTCTACATGCCTAGACTTTGAGAAAGATTTGTGCAAACAAAAATGCTTTGGAGAAGTATTTAACCAGGCTGAGTTAGGGCAAAAATGCATGCAGATGCTCAGAAAGCAGCCTGAACTATTGTGATTTAATTCTGCAGGTCAGTCTGATGTTTTTTTCCCTTCTTGAAAATCACATCTTTCTGTCTCTTCCCACCCAAATCATTCACTCTTATAAAACTAGCTTAGATCAATATCTGAGCTAGCAATGCAAATTTAATTACAGCGAGGCCTGGGTAAACATTAGCTCTAAGACATGTCTTGGTCTATAGAGTGATAACTGAATTAAGTAGGATTATTTCATCATTACAGTATTAAGCCCACAATGTTACACAAGAGAAGCGAATATTTCTAACTCTTTTTAGCCTAGCAAAATATGCTATAAGCATTTACATGAGCCAATTTCATATGTTTCCTCCTTGAAGAGCTATGAAATAGGAATACATGGCAGCTACATTTTCAGTGTAGAGAGAGGAATGTGAAATAAGGAAACTTCACTCTGAACCCCATCCAAACGGTCTAGTAATCAAACTATCGAAGGGCCTCATTATAAGACAGTTCCTGGGACACCAGCACTCTGGTTTCCTGACAGCCACTTTAGTTGAATTCCCATGGACCTGGGAATTCATGTTTTGCCTTCCATCTCCTGCATTTTCAGCTGTGCAGATTCTCTAAACATAGTCTTTCTTGAAGCTGCCACTTGGTCATTATTTCTTCCAGGAATCTTTCCCTGACCTCCCTGTCTTTGGGCATTTCTATATCAGGGCACTGGCCTCGTGATAAAACTTTATTTCCGCCTCTCTTTGAAACCTGGGAGCAGCCTGATCATCATTGATCTCTGGGTCAAGCACAGGGACTGGCATACATTAGGTATTCAATACTATTCATGGAATGCATGAATGAATGAATGAATGAATAGAATTAAAAAGCTAAGACATGCAAACACGTCCCATGTGCTAGGTACTAGATAAAGAGATCGAAGACACATCCTCTAGAAGTTGAGGATCTGAGTCAGGAAAAGGGGGAATGTAAAGAGAGGCAGAAGAATATAAGCTAGCATTTCTTGAGGACCAAAGCAGTGAGCTGCTAGGATTAAGGGAGCTGCAGCATGGAAAGGCAGAATAGAATCCTGGGAACAGAGCCAGCCCACTGAAGGAAAGGTAGCCTCAAGCCAGACAAAAGGAGTCAGGAGGGCTAAGGAGACACGATGAGCAAGGCCCTCTTATGGAGCTGATAAGTATTACAGTTTAATTTATTAGAAAACAGACATTAAAAGACTGAGTTCTGAATCCAGACAACTGGGTTTAAATCCTGACTCCTTTACTACATGCTCTTTAGGCAAATCATATCATACTCCTAAGCTTCGGTTTCTCCATCTGTAAAGTGGACTTAAAAATAATATCCTCCTCACAGATGTGAGATAAAATATACAAAGCCATTCGCATGGAGCTTACATGTAAGAAATGTTATTATTGTTTTTATTCACATTCTGCAAGCCATGGCTAGGAAACATTTAGAAGGTTTCAGCCTAACTGTATGGAAGTGAGAGTTGTGTGTGTAGATAGAGAACCAGTGCAAAATTTTAAGGTCCCTGTCGCCTCTAGATCTGATCAAGAATGGTAATGTATAACCCTAAAACATCGGATAGCTGCAGGTCAAGATCTAGGTATGGTAATATTCGTGGCATTTGTGGGATGGTTATGTAGTATTTAAACCTGTGTCACATTAGCCCAGTTGGTTAAAACAAGATCTCTGAGTATATTCCTTTCTCACCTCCTATTGGCCATTATAGTTACAAATAGATTAACTCTTCATTCCTTTTGAATAGGTTTATTTCTTTATACCCTCAGTTGTACTGTAATCTCCTTTAAGAGGATAAAGTGGTTCTTATACATCATTTATGGCTTCCACAGTATCTAGCAATGCCTAATAATCTTCTCTGGGTTACTACTGGCCATTGATCACCAAAGTGATCACCCTCGATCCTAGATTTTTGATTCCATGACCCTAAGATCCTGTGGACACTATAAAATTTTTTAAAAAATATATTTGACACTCTGCTAACCTCATAGGGAAGTTAAATCAAGTAAGCTAGTGAGGCTACCTTGTGAAATAATTTTAAAATTATCTTAAGAAATCTATTTTTTAGATTAGTTGGAAAAATTTCCCATGCGGTCCGACTTGTCTCTGCTACTTTCCAAGAAATTTAAAACAAATTATCTGATATTCCCTCAGATAGAATGGTTACCCATAAATTCGGGTCACGTTCTAATTTTAAAGTATTGAAATTAGTCACTTACTCATTTAAATATTTTGATACATAGTTTATAATGATGAAGCAGACATTTATTTTGCATACTAGGCAATTTCATGTGTGAAGTTCAACTGGACTAAAAAGAGCCAATAGACTGGAGAAGGACTAGTCTATCAAGTTCATATCTTCTAAGGTAGATTTCAACTTTTGCTACTAGTAACACATTTTATTTTACAGGAAAAAAACCATGTTCACCTTTATTATGATTTATAATCTCCTGACCTTCCATTTCTCTTCTCCCAGATGTGCTGTGAGCATTTCAATTCTTACATTTATGGAGAGTTTACTTCCACCCATGCTTTATAAAGTCATTCTATTTGTTAAACGTCTATGTGAGTACTGTGGAGAGATATTTTTTAAATGATTATCATAATAAAAACAGCTTGTTAACTTGGTCACCTGGGAAAATGATTTATCCTTTCTGAGTTGCTTTTTACTATATGTAACAGAGTAGTATTTCCCATCTTTTAAGGCTGCTATAACAAAGAATGATAATAAATAAAAACGATCTCACACAGTGTGCCTGGTGTTTAGTAGGTGTCTGATAAGTTAAAACCACTATAAATGCCATACGCACATTTTAAAATGAACAAAGTGTCTATTTTTCCATGCTCTCGTCCTTATTGTAAAAGAGATTCCTTCCCTGGCATCTATCCACAAGCAACAATGGCTGCTTAAGCAGTCCTCTCAATTATTCAAGAGGTTTTTTTAACGGTTTTTAGTTCTACTTTTTATATATTACCATATATAATACTTGCAAGGGCAAATTAATCATCATCTTTCCACACTAACTTTCATATTATAATAAATTAAATCATGAATTGGGGGTCTGGCTCTTGAGCAAGGAGGAATGAGAGAACCATGAAAAGAATCTTGTGCTTTCCTTAAAAACTATTATTCTAATATGTTGGAAAAGCGAAGAGTTTGCTTCTCTGTAGATGAAATCTGCACTCAAACATCCTTGGAATATGTCCTCACTTTACTATAATCTAATCAAATTTGAAAGTTCCAAAGCTCATTGTTAGGAACCCAATCTGTTATAGCTGCTTCAAACTAAAAATAGTTTTAGCAAATGAAAGAATCAGGGATATAGTCATCTCAAAGTAATTATTCCATGTTCCCCAATTTAGAAAATATAAGTCATAAATTACAGCCAATTTATTCTATGTTTCATTTAGTGTCCATGAATCAAACTCTTCTGTTTTTCTAATATATGAGAATATTTTTAGAGGGCTAAGCTTTTTATTTTTACTAATAAATGTATTAGCAAGTAAGAGGAATGTATTTGGACATAGCCTCAAATACACAATTTGCTATGATCCCATTTCAGGATCTGTTTCATCAAAATAGGTAGAATCGGAATGTCACAGTAAATTTTTTAAAAAATAGTTGGGTAGTCCTTATCCCAAACTTCTTGAATTGGAATCTTTGGTTAAGGAGTGTGCAGGGGGTAGCTGCTGGAAACCCTTGCTTGTTTAACTTTCCCCTGGAAGTCTATTGAGAAGCCTAGTTTTGAACCTACTGTTAGATCATTTGGTAAACCAGATGACACTGGAAGGTGACACCACGCTAGCAACATTTATTGCAAAAGAAAAGCAATGGGCTGAGTGCAGTGGCTCACGCCTGTAATCCCAGCACTTTGGGAGGCCGAGGCGGATGGATCACAGTGTCAAGAGTTCGAGACCAGCCTGACCAACATGATGAAACATCGTCTCTACTAAAAATACAAAAATTAGCTGAGTGTGGTGGCACACGCCTGTAATCCCAGCTACTCAGGAGGCTGAGGCAGAATTGCCTGAACCTGGGAGGCGAAGGTTGCAGTGAGCCAAGATCGTGCCACTGCACTCCAGCCTGGGCGACAGAGTGAGACTTCATCTCAAAAAAAAAAAAAAAAAAGAAAGAAAGAAAAGAAAAGCAATGATGCCGTAGGATGCTTAGACTGTATTCCTGTCTTAATGGTGTTTCGCAGGATGATCTCAAATCAAATATCTTTTTGGAATTTGAACTGGTAGTGTGTCTTCCTGTTCCTCTTATGTTTCCACCCCCATACGTTTCACTTACGTCCCTTCTGATTAGCATTAGAAAAATGTTTAAATATAAAAAACATTTTCCATGCAAATAGTTCAAGCAATTAAAGCTAAAAAATGAATATAGTTTAATGTGTCTAGACTGAACAGTGAGGAGTAATGCAGAAATTGATTATAAATAAGAAAATCTTTTAGGTCCTTCTTTCAGTTTCTAGATCTTGAAAGTGTATTTAAAATTTTAACTCACAACTATAGAATATATTATCATATGTATACAGAGAATAGTGGACCCAGTATCTTTGTTATAATGCAAAAATACTCTAAGCCTTGGAAAATTTCACTTCTATGATCTTTGATTTCTCCAGTGAGTTTCCACGTCTCGCAACTATAAAATAAAAAATACTAAGTGGCTTAAAAAATAACCCAGTTACATAAATCCAGATTATTACTTGGAAAGAAAATTATATAAAAGGTCTCAGTGAGATACATTTTAAAAGGTATATTTTTTGTTCCTATATTTAAAGTATATGTGATCAGGCTCCTATCAAAAAATTGATACATCCAAGAACTTAAAATTCTACATCACAACATTCAGTTTCATACTTTTTTTTTTTAATCAAAATGCCTTCCTACTTTTGCTCAAAACACAGCTTTGCTTTTCAGTATTTGGAATTTTCTGTTTGGTTGGTTTGTTTGTTTTGGTTATAAGTATCTTAGTTTCTGTCTCAGCTCATCCTATCGTTTTGCCAGAGAGCCACTCCCTACTCTTAATACTGTCCATATTTCCCTGCCAAATACAACACTTATTTTCATAGGATCAAGGATTTGAGGAATTGAAGACCCTTAGGGATCCCTTCTGAAAAAGATTTAATTCAGGGATCCTCTTTCCAACTTCCCTGTGAGAGGACAGTCCCAAGTCTATCACACTCCCAGAGTATTCATGGCCTTTGTGGCAGCCCTTCCGTTGCTGGAGAGCTTTCATGAATCAAGTGGCTTTCCTTGTGTCCAGACTAGCATTATGATCCTAAACAAACACAGCATTTCCTGAGTCAGCGCTTCTATAAAGGAAGAAGAGGTGATGATTTCTAAGGTCCTACAAGTCACAGAATTCTTCCTAATTATTTTAATGGCAGTAAGCAGAATAAAATGATTGCTTGCAACGTTTCTGGCTCTGAAGGATATTGTCCAAAGGGTGAGGTCTGTGTTTAAGAAGTGTTAGTAATTTTTAACACCATCCAATAAGGCATTTTCAATGCTACTGAGCAGCCGGTCTACATCCTGTTCCCTAAAAGGACACTTACTGGCTACTTGTTCCTTAACTTCCCGCTGTCCAGTCTGCCACTGAAAGTCCCACATGGCACTTAGGGAGTTCTCACCATGCATCCATCATTATTGTTATTACTATTATTATTACTGATTCATTCACAGAAAACCACTATTGCTGAAGTCAGTGGTTGATCTTCCATCTTTATCTACTTCTCTGCAATATTTTTCCCAAAGGAGAATCCTTGATTCTCCTTTGCCATGTTTTGATCACTTTTTATCTGAATCCTTGGTTCCTTCTCTATGCCCATCCCTTGAAAAGGAGTTGTTTCTTTGGATCTCTGATCTTTACCAGGGAGAATGCTAAACTCCAGCTCTCCTTCTATCTTGCCACTGTTTGACCTTAGACATGCCATATTCTCTCTGGGCCTCATTTGTCCCTGAGAAAAGAGAAGGAGCTGGAGTGATGATGTGGAACATCCCTTCGAGCTGTACACTGCTATGCTAGTCTATCTTAATCCCATTCCTGCATTCCTTCAGTATGTGGTAGAGTCTCAGAAAGCCAGTATAGGTCTGTGATGATGCTAAGACCACCAAGAAATCATTCATTCCAGTATGGGGAGAAACCTTAAACACCATTTGGTCTGAAACCTTTGTTTTACAGCTGAGGGAACCTAGGTTCAGAGAGGGTACTTGATTACCTCATAGCAGAGACGGGATAATAAGGAGGTCTCCTGGGCTCTCACTTGTTGCAAAATAAGAGTTTTAAGTGTTTTCTGAATCTAGTTAAAGTGCATAATGGTATCAGAGTAAAACGTCTTACAGAAGGTACAAATTGGTCTAGAACACATTAAAGCCTTCCCCTCCCCCTTAAAAAAATAACCTTTACTATAAGAATTTTAGAGAGAGATTTGCTATCAGTGGTGCTTTATACAAAATAGCATAATCTGAGAACATAAACATTTAGATTTATGTTTTTAAATAGCCAAATAAAACAAAACATCAAGTCACAGATTACATGTATTTACATTAATTCAGATGTCCAAAGCACAGTACAATAGGATCTATTTAATAGTTCACATAATTTAAGATTTACATACTCACGAGCACATGAACCAATTTTAGCTTGCTAGAACAGAGATTTAAGAAGTTACTCAGACATTTTGGTATTGACACTTACATATTTATGGCAGCAAATTATGATGACTTAAAATTTTCAATGAAATCTTTTGTACAAGGATACAGAATGGAAAGAATGTACAGAATGAAAAGAAGACAGGCAAACAGTTGTACTTTCCTTGCACTATTTATATAACACCATATAGGATGTGGCATTATCCAGTACATTTTATCAGTGTTGTCTATTCATTCTGGTCTGAAATGTTAATTTTGGCTGAATAATCCCCAAATCTAACTTTGCTTTAGGTTTTATAATTAATTGATGCTTGATTCTCTTTTCTACATCTTATAAAAATGAAATTGGACACTAGGGCTTTTCTTTAAAATAACTCAACTTTGGTCCTAGTAAGTTAGCACAGTCTATTTTTAAAGGACACAAATACATAAAATTTATTTTTTCTTTCAATACCCTAAATAAAGGGACAATGGCAGTCATATCACCTCTGGGCCTGCTCCGAAATTATCAATAGTGCTAAAGACTAAGATACTGTCATCTAGAACTCAATCTTTGGAAAACAACCCCATCTTTCTCTGGCGCACTGAGGAACTAAAGTGCTTTACCTCATCTCCTAACAATCATGTTAAGAGACCATTTGATTGTACTTCAAAAAACAAAACAACACAATTTCTGTCCTGCTGTTTATTTTGCAGAGCACACACAAAGTTAAATATGAAGAGATTAAATTATAACGTCATACAAATATAGGCACAAATTAAGTGGATGCCACAAAAGGTGTGTCAGAAAACACTGAATTAACTGAATCTGAGTCAGATTTCCCCCTCGTGGACTTCAGGATGCCCTCAGCTATCACTGCCTCGCTGGGAAAGAGCCTGACTTTCCCGTTCTGCCCTGCTGCAGTATCCTTCAGGGGTTCCAAAAACACCACTCTTTTACCTGCACCTGCCTTCCGTTCATCCGCGGAGGCATCACTAGCGGGGCCAGGACTGAGAATCGACGAATGGGCATTGCTTTGGTGTAGCATATTTTTCTGTCTCTTGGTTTTACACTTGCAGGGACACGGAGTCAGATAGAGGTACAAAAGTACCAAAACGATACTGGCCACGCAAGCAGCAAGTGTGGTAAAAGCTGTGTTAAATGTCTCATGAGCATGAGATCTGCTTACAGTGAAATTGCTCACGTTTATTGTGACGTCCACAGTTTCATTTAACAGGCGTTGCCTATTCATTGCGATACAAGAATACACTCCAGCATCCTCAAAACGAGGGCTTTCTATAACAAGACTTCCATTGTGAAACACGTGAAAGTTTTCCATCTCTTTATCCGGCTCTAGCAGTCTGTTATCTGGACTTACCCAAATGAAATCGGTATTTGCATTACCTGTCTTGCTGTCACAGTGGACAATCAGTCTTTCCCCCACCTGAGCTTCATGAATAAAGCCAAGCGCACGAAAGGAACCATTGATGATGCTGTCAGAGCAATTCATAAAGCTATCCTGGAGCAGAAGTACCTGATGCGAGTGCCTGGAGTCAGACCACAGGCGACAGGTGTAATCGTTCTTAAAATCCATCACTGAGCTAAAGTGCCTACGATACCAAAACACCAGCAAGGAGTACAGGGAACAGTCACAGACAAATGGGTTTCCATGAAGGTAGATGCCTCTCAGCTGTTTTCCTGGCACTAAATTTATATTGTGCATTGGCATGGAAGGAATTCGGTTATAAGAAACATCTAAAAACATGAGTTCCGCCAGTTTGAACCTTCCGACATACAAATCCATCGGAAACTGCGTGAGATAATTTCCACTTAAGTAGAGTTTCTGCAACTGGGAGAGGCCTCCAAACGCTGAAGGATCAAGATAGGAAATGTGATTGTTGTAAAGCAGAAGCACTTCCAGAACCTTCAACTCTTGGAACACAGCATTTTTCACCGTCTTCAGCTTATTGGACGATAAGTCAAGACACTTCAAATTTGGAGTTGTGGAAAAACTGCCCGTGGAAATGCTGGTGATGTTGTTATGACGAATAATTAAGGTGTTCAGCTTTGCAAATGATACTGGAATCCACTCAGAATCCAGAAGCCCAATTCTGTTATAACTCAGGTCCAGTCTCTTAATCAGTCTGAAAAGGTTCCCAGGCACCTTGGACAGGTTTTTGTTGGTGCAGCTGACGATGTCAGTGGCACAGATGCAAGCGGTGGGGCACACCCCAGAGGCGCCAGGGCCCACAGTCACTGTGATCACCAGCAAACACAGCAGCTCCCTGCAGCCTGGTCTCACAGCTCCAAGCAGGGTGGGCAGAGTGTGTACACGTAACGACATTATGGTCGCCTCTGAGTCTCTTCCCGGTGTCTTTTCCACCGGCTCAGCCTCCCACCAGTGAACCTGGCAAACAATTAACATTTAAGAGGGGGTAAAAAGCAGAAGCTGACTACCACTAGCTAGCCCATAAGAGCCATACCTTACTTTCTTTCCAATAACTTTTGAAATGGGTTTTATTTCACACTGGGGAGCTTTGTGTTTTCTCTCTACTGTTAAAGGTATTCTTTCCTGGGTTAGTCCTGCTAATAGACATTTACAGTCACATTCTCTCCATACAACCCACCGTCTCACTCACCATCAGAAACTCATTTTTTTCCTAAGGTGCAGCCTGCGTTTTTGTTTTTGTTTTCTTTTAACTCCCTTCAACAGACACAACTATACACAAACGTAGCTTACAAACAATTAAACGGAAATGTTAGCAAGCACCCATCCAGAAAATAACTCACGGAGCTGGGGAGCCTGGCTGGCTCCGGGGAGGCTGCCGACGCGGTGCCTTCCGAAGGTCTGCGCGTCAGTGTCTGTCACTCTTGCACCTCCCGACTTCCTTTCCCTTCGGCTCCCGGCGGGCGGCAGCCTCTCGCCGGCTCTCAACTTTGAGGAGTTTCAAGCAGCCGCGGCGGCAGCAGCAGCCCAGGGCGCAGCAGCCAAGCTCTCCGTGGGCTCCCGGGGGCTCTCCCGGGCTCCTCTCATCGCAGGCTGAAGGTACCTCCTCGGCGCTCTAGCAGCCGAGTGCCCGCGCACAGGGCGCCCCGCTCCTGGAGCTGGGGCCGTGGGACGGGGCGCGGGCAGCCGGGCGGGAGCGGGCGGCTCCGCCTCTCCGCGGTCGGGAGGCTGCAGGACCCGGGGTTCCTGCGCGCCCAGGGCCGGGAGCGGGGCTAGGGGGCCGGTCCCAACCCTGCGAGTCCTGCCTTTTGCGGGCAGCAGCTCGGAGCCTGCGGGAGGGAGCCGGCTGGGCGCGTGGTGGGGGGCGCGCGGTGCGGAGGGGTGCGCGCGGTGCGGAGGGGACCGCGGCGCAGCCAATCCAAGAGGCGGCCGGCGCCCCCTCATCCCGCCCCGCGGCCTCGCCGCCTCCTCCCGCCTTCCTCCTCCCGCTCCCACCCGGACCTCAGGAACGGCCGAGAAGAGCCGGGTGGAGGCAGGGCTCCACACACGAGGCCCAGACTGTCGTCCTGGGGTCAAGACGCCCCCACCTGCTCGCCTACCAATTACGTCCGTTCGTCCAGCTCCAAGCTGGGAGGGAATGGGGTCGAGGAAGGCTAAAGGGGACCCTCCCAGCCACCGAGGGAGGGGGTCTCGCCCTTGGAGACCCACTTCGCCACCCAGACCATGGAGTCCTCGGACCTCTTAGAGCTTTGCTTTGGGACGAGGGCCATGGAGGCTTTGCCGGCGCCAAGTGCAGTTGACTGTCAGGGTTTATAAAATAAACCCAGAAGCAGCCTGACGTCCCCGCTCGCATTTGGGGAGGAAGTCCCGGGGAGGGAAGTCCGGAACGTTTCCTCTCCACAGGGATCTCTGCCGGGAGGAAGTAACCGGCAAAACGCCGCGGGGACACCCCTCACCTCCCTCAGAAAGTTCTGTCCCTTTCCTAACTCTGGAGGCGGCAACAGGGATGGTGCCCAATTCAAGAAGGAGGAGGGCTGGCAAGAAGGCTTGGAGTCGACCTTCCGGCTGGAGTGCAAAGATAAGGGTATTAACCTAAATAATAACAATGATAATAACCCAAAGCAGACCTTTGTTGCTTTTTCTTTGTTCTCTCTTCTCCGTTCCCTCTTCTCTCTCTCCTTTTTCTTTCGTTCTCTCTCTCTCTGTCCCCGCCACCTCCCCGTCTTTTGCAAGCGTGCTCCTGGCGCGCGCAGGAGAGGGACTTAAGAGGCGTGTGCGCGGAGGCCCTGCATCCCTTCCAGAGATGCCGCCGCTGACCAACGCACTTTGGTTCAGGAGGCGCGGAAGGTGGAAACCGGAAAGGGCGATTCAGTAATGAGGTGGAGACTATGAGGCTGATGAGCTCTACGATTAAAAATCCATTTTTGTTTAATTCCAAGATAAGTTTTAACAATGGGATTTGATGGAGCCAAATGGCCCATTTGGCTGTTATATCCGGATTAAAAGAAATAAATTACTGCCCTGACAAAAGATGCCAACCACAGTAGAATGAAAAGCAACCAAATTTAGAAAACAGTCGGGGCAGGACAGATAACTTGTAATATTACTTAAAAATAAAAATGATGAGGACAACCAACTGTTCCTCCCCTCCACCCCGCACCTTTTCACTTGAGCAATCTTGAGTTTAGTGATGAGCAATCTTGAATTTAGTGAAAGTCGTTTTCTACACAGTCCATGAATGATTGCTGTGGTCGGTCAGATCTGTTAGACCAACGCCTAATTTAAATAGAATTGTTTGTGGAATAAAGCCGGGATAGCGCTGATAAATCTAGACATTTTCAGATGAGGACAGGTTGATTCAGATTAATTTGTTTCATGAGAAGTTGAATTTTATCAAAAGAATACAGCCTAAACGCTTCCTGCAAGCATTCCTCACTGTGCACTTCCAGGAGAGAGGCAGAAGTTGAGATTTTCTAGTATTAGGCCACACTTTCTGGGTGGGGGGTTCTCAAAAAACTTGGTCTCCTAGCCTTCAATTTTACAGAGTTAGAATGGTTAACACAGAGGAATAGAATTAAAATTGCTCAGAGGTATACTTTTAAAATGACTAATAAATGATTAGGTTTTTGTAGGATTTTACTAGTTAATTAACATCCTATTTAAAGGAAACCATGAAGGCAGAAGAAAGACCTGTATTTAGTGCAAAAATAATCTAAAAAGAATAAGTGATTCAAAAAAAATGGAAACAGGAAGGTTTTATTATTATAGCTACAGGCATATCGTAGAAACACTATGCAGAGATTACACAGCATAAGTAAACTAAATGCACTCAAAATCCATAGACAAGGCTATTTATCCATTTGAAGACCTGATTTGGGGAGTTTCACATGTTTGTGAAGGAGAAGAAGATTGTAAAAGGATTGAGTTTACTAGCTGGGAGGAAAGAAAGATAAGAGTTGATCTTAAGGTATAAGATATGACCTTATTTTGTGGAGGATAACATTTTTATCTTTCTAGCATCCCTTTCCTTTCTTCTAACAGATTCTCTCCTTCCACTAGAAGGTAAATTCCAAGAGGGCAGCAGTCAGTATCTGTCTTGGACACTGCTGTATTCTCAGCTCCTAGAACACTGCTTAACGTTAACATTCAATAAATTTTTGTTAAATGAACTGATGAATAGAGAACCTATTCAAAGTAGTTAAAATATAGTTTACCCCACCTGAATCTGCTGGTTGCTGCCCTTCTCTTATACTGTAAAAGCTTGTCTTAAAAACAAAGGGAAAGAAAGGGAAATAAGATCCCTACCAACATTATTTGAGTCCTGGATCTGGTAGTACCTGAAGGCCACTGGATATTTTTACTTCCTTTTTAATTATATTTTCTACCTCACCCCTCTTTATTAGCCTAAATTATTTTGAGTTGTGAGTATGTCACTTGTGATAGACAGAGTCCTAACACATGTAATGATGGTAATAATAAATGTGTACTGAGCCATTATTATGTGTTTTCACAGCCATTACACTGTGCCAGACACTGAGCTATGTCATTTATTGCTCACCACAGCCCTGTGACATTATATAATCCTATAACTCAGATGGTAAACAACTGTGTTCCAAATTATTTGAAAATGAAATGGGATGCAATTATCTCAAGGTTCTATTTGAAGGATTTAGATTAAACAGAAGAGAGACATTTCTGCCAGGGTGTTTCCAACCTAGAATGGGTTGCCAAGACAGATGGTTGAGTTGCCTTCTCAGGAGTTTAAAATAGGATACGATAGATATTCCTCTGGCCTCTTCCACATGACATAATACATTGGCATTTTTGACCATTTGGTAATGACTCCAAGGGATAGTAGAATGTGGTTGACACTTGACATAATTCTGAAACTAGTATGCTAAGAAGGGTGTGTGGTCATGTGAGTGTCTAGCTGGGTTTCGAAATAAATTCTGCCTGGAGGCAGTGATTTGAGTTGGTGAAATTGCAGGAGTTCTAGCCTTGTGATTTCCAGAATTATCTCAGGTTATAATCAAAGACTTAAAGAATTAGAGATAGGAGACAAGAAAATGTTAATAGCACATGTTTGATGATTCTAAGTCATTTTTACAATAATTAACACTTCAATAGCACTTTATGTCTGAAGAAGGGCTTTCACATTCTTTATCTCCTTTGATTCTAGCATGCCTCCTGTAATCAGGTGGAATTTATACACTGGCAGATATCTTGTTCCCTCTCTTTTTGGCGTGAGGCATGCTGGGTGTTGTTTGAACATGGAGTTCAGTGTGATCCCTGATTGCTGCATGCAGGAGCTTCCTGTGCAATCTCCTCACTCTAGCGGGCAGCACTCCTAATAGGATTTTTACGGTATGACTTAGCTTGAACCCACAAGAAACACATACCTTTGCCCACTAACTATGGAAGTGCATTCAGCTCCTACAGCATCCTGTTCTTCTCTTGGTCTGCTCCAGTTGATTTTTGTAAATTGCCCAAGATTTGTTATAGAACCAGATCTCTCACCCAATCCTGTCTTTCATGATATGGAGACACATTTTCAGGGGAAACTCAGAACTCATACTCCAGCTCCTATGCTTTCTGAACTTCAGGAGGCATATGTCATCTTGTGGCTTGTTTCTCTGAATGCTCCCTTTACTTGACTAGAAGTGGGGAGATAGCATGTGGGTACTCTGCGGGAGGTACTGCATGTCCTTCCCAGGAAGAGTTCCCTATGGGGCAACTATTTAAGCAGTCTCCACTAACCCATCTGATTGTTCTGTCTCTTATCTTCATTGACATAGGCCGGACAGTTTTTTGTTTTTTAATTCACTTGAGATAAAATTCACATAACATAAAATTCACCATTTTAAAGCGTGCAATTCAGTGATTGTTTAATATATTCACAATACTGTGCAACCATCACCACTATCTAATTATAGAATACAGATGCTCCTCAATTTACAATGGGATTACATCTCCCAAAAAAACAATAAATAAGTCAAAAATGCATTTGTTTCATCTAATTTACCAAACATCACAGTTTAGCCTAGCCTACCTTAAATGTGCTCAAAACACTTACATTAGCCTACAGTTGAGCAAAATCATCTAACACAAAGCCTATTTTATATATTTTTAAAGTGTTGAATTGCTCATGGAATTCACTGAATACTATACTGAAAGTGAAAAACAGAATGATTGTATGGGTACACAAAGTATGGTTTCTACTGAATGTGTATCACTTTTGTGTCATTGTAAAGTTGAAACATCCTAAGCCAAATGGAACTATCATAAGTCAGGGACCGTTTGTATTTTCATCACCCCAAAAAGAAGCCTTATGCACATTAAGCAGTCACTCCCATTTCCCTTTCTCTCAGCCCCTGGCAACCACGAGTGTACTTTCTGTTTCTATGCATTTGCCTATTCTGGACATTTTATATAAATGGAATAATTCAATATGTGGCTTTTTGTGTCTGGCTTGTTTCACTTAGCATGTTTTCTAGGTTTGAATGGGGATTTTTAGCTAAGGGTTGCAGAAGCAGCTAGGATCATGCTGTTGAAAGCCCTGCATAAATTAGCTGCACTTGAACTTAGAATGTGGTTGTGGGGATCAAAGTCCCATTTATACAGAGTCTTGAATTATAAAAGTATTAAACCTCTGTGTGATTGCAGAAACCTACCAATAATACAAGGTGAGGATATCTAAGAGGAGATCTAAAATTTAGCTTTAGCAAAAAAACATTTAGACTGGGTTCGGGGTTCATGCCTGTAATCCCAGCACTTTGGGAGGTGGAGGCAAGCAAATCACTTGAGGTCAGGAGTTGACCAGCCTGGCCAACATCTCTACTGGTGAATGCCCGTCTCTACTAAAGTTACAAAAATTAGCCAGGAGTGGTAGCACACGCCTTTAATTCCAGCTACTCAGGAAGCTGAGGCACTAGAATTGCTTGAACCTGGGTGGTGGAGGTTGCAGTGAGTGGGAGATCAGGCCACTGCACTCGAGCCTGCCCACAGCGCAAGACTCTGCCAAAAAAAAAAAAAAAAAAAATAACCTCTCCAGGAACCTCAAGAGTTAATCGAGGATATAACAATTGACTGTTTCTAAAGTTCCTTTCAGCTTCAAAAAATTAACTTGATTTTCTTATAACAATGTGTTCTCTGTTACCCAAGTCCCAAGAACCCTGGGTTTTGTTTCTTCACGGGCCAGTTAGCACTGCCTTGGGCAGACACAGACTCCTCTTCTGTCTCCAGTGAATGATGTCAGTCCCATCGCTACTTTGGGAAAAGTAACGCAAGGCAAGTTCTTTATAGTTGAGAGATCACTTTAATCTATTAAGTATTCTATTGTGATGGGTATCACATGTGCATGGCAATATTTTTTAAATGTATAACAAGGATGTTGGTAAATAAATCAGTGTACATCCATTTGGTGTACTGTACATTGTCACTGAAATAATGTGGCAGAGGAATATCTGGTGACAAAGCAAAAAAAATACAAAATGGTGTGGTTCCAGTTTCTGTAAAAGAAATATATATATGTTCCCAGCACAGGGTTAGAGGACAAAAAAAAAAAAAAGAAATATATATATGTTAATTATATGGCATGCATAATCATCTGAAAAATTATATTCCTGTGTCATAATAATATTTCTTTTAACATATTTCTTCTCTTTCCTTATCTGTATATTCTATTATTCTAGAGTCCTTTGTGAGAAGAAAAAGTACAATGAAAACTTAATAGTTTTTAAAGTTATGTACATCAGTGTTTCTGCTTAATTTGATTCCTGCTTCAGAATCAACTGCTGTACTTTCAGAGAGCAAAACCCTCTTCCGGCTTCTCAGGCAGGAAGTGACTCAGATTTCCCCTGTTTTGAAGGATAATAATTGCTGTCCTTCTTTAGCTCTGCATTGTTTACCGGGCGGATATTTACTGAGCACCCACTATGTGCTGGGCACTATTCTTTAGTCTGAGAATTGCAGTTATGCATAAATGCTACAATAGCCATACAAGCCTGACTGAAATTAGGCACATAATAGACATTTAGATATTCTTATTGCCCAATTGTCCACATTCCCAGGTTTGGGGTTCAACAACCTTAGGTGGAATCAACTCGCAACAGCTCTGAGACCTTTTCCCAACAGCACATTCTTGGTCCAGCCTTTGTGAAGGTGGCATGGTCTCCTGCCCACACTGCTATTTGTTTTCCATTGAGAACCAAAAATAAAAATAACAACTAAAATAATTTTTCCTAATTCTTAAAGTACTGTACTATGTGCTTACTGTTTAAGAAAAAAAAGGAAGTTATAGGAAACAGAATCAGAGAATGCCATTTGCAATCTCACTGGTAAGTTACAATTTCTGCTCAAAGAATAAATCCATTGAAGTGAGGAACCTAAGAAGTTTGCAAAAGGATGATCTTTTTTCTTTGTCATAATTATATAATGAGAGAAACAAGCAACCTCTTTTTTAATACTTTAACATTCTTAGCTTTAGGAATAAAATAAGAAGATGAAAATTTGTTTTAAAAAACTCAGTGTGTCAAAACCATGCATTTAGCATTATAGTTACCTCTTGAGATTTTTGGTCATAAATGGCAGGTGTTCTAGTTTTTAGTTTGCTTATTGTTAGCCTGAAGAGATCATCTGATTGAATTCTCAAATGCTATTACATCCCTCAAAACCGGGGTTAATTTTGCCAGATAATATTTAACAAAACCATTTTAGAGAACTATGTGAAGCATTCAGAGTCCTATTTTATGCCCTTTAAAAAATCTGTTTTCCTGTAGCAGTAATTAATTTATCATAGCTTTATAAAGGGAATCTAATTATTCAAAGTAATATCTAATTTGAAGCAGCCATTTTTCAACAACCAACATTAACACTAAACAAAATAAAATTGAGAGAGAAAAGAATCAACTTTCTCCATTATACAGTCAGCATTATTGCAAATTCTTACTCAATTATTTTCAGCAAATACAAGGCCCTCTTTGGTGGCTGCTCCATGAGTAATTTGCTCTGGAACTCTGACCTTTCACTTTGTGACAGTGAAAAGAAACATCGCATTATTACAGGAGAAGACAGAAGGACCTCTTGAAAGACCCAAGAAAGTGGTCTTGATAATAAGACCTACCACTTATTATATTCTTACCATATACCAGGCTTCTCATTTAATTCTTATAAAAGGCTTCAGAGATGGGCATTAGTATCCCCATTTTCTAATGACAGCCATGGGGCTTAGTTGGTTTATATAACCTGTCCAAGATTAGTGGCAGAAGCAGATTTCTCACAGAAGTCTGCCTTGCTCTAGATTGATGCTTAACAATTAGTTCTAATGCTTCCCATTTAGGGAGTAGCAAGGTCAGCCATAATTTAAATTCCATTCAGCAAATATTGTTAGTCCTGGCCACACTCCCAGAGCCATGATATGGTTGCTCTCCTCTAGGAATTTGTAGTATTATTAGAAATAATTATAGGCTATAAGGCAATATAGAATTCAATTCCAATTTGGCTATAACCATGAGCCAAAATATTTGCAACAGAAAACATGTACTTTGGGCATTGAAAAATTCTAAATGTTCCAATTCAGAATTTTAGATTTTACTTTGTTGGCAAAGTATCTGATTCAACAAATAAATTGTATGCAAATAAATAAAATAACAACTAAATCTGGAGAAAACCATTAAATGGTCAGAGATGAAAATTATCTCTTAGAATTAAGCAGTACTAACATGAACCCCTATTGGTCATTTTATCTGTGGCACTCACAATAAAGAATTATAAGCAAAGAAAGTAGTGTCTCTCTCCTGCACATACCAAGGATCTGAAACACCTTCTAATTAAATGCCAAATGGCAATTGGTCAAATAGAGTATTGAATAAAAATCAAATCCCTGGATTTTGTTCCAGAACATCCTATTAACCGTATAACCCTAGGTAAATGACTCAACCTTTTGGATTCTCAGCTTCCCCATTTGTAAGATGGAAATGCAGTACTAATATGTGCACTGTTTAATTTCACAAGGTTGACTGAGATGAAGCATGTAAAAAGTGCTTTGGGGAACTACAAAGCTGTAAAAGAATATTGCTTATTGTCCTTGTGCCTTGGATGTGGTCTGATGCAGCACAGATGTTTAACAAATGTGTATTGAACCTAATGGCTAGGTTTATGTGCAGAATAAACAGAGCTGGAGAGGTGTCTCCACAATGATGTTTGTACTAATTATGTGGCTCCCCCAAGCCTGGCTGTACCAGAGTCCAGCAGGTCCTCATTTGGCTCAGCTCTGCCTTACTCTCCGTGGTACTCTCTCAGCTGCTGCAGACTGGAAAGAGTCCACTGGTCTGCATGCCTAGGCTTCTCAAAACCCCTGGGGACTTGAAGGTGGCATGTTGTGGGGAGCAACCTAAGTGACCTTTAGTAGAGAGTGAGGGTAGGCAATCTCAATACACACTGGAGAGTACCCAAAGGGATTTTGAACTACAGGGAAAGCAAAATAAATAAAAAATAATGATAATCACTTTCTCCAGAGAGCAGTTTTGACATGTTGCTACTTGCCTCTTGCATTGTGATAAAAATACACGGTAGGAAATCAATGTAGGTTTCCTCGGCAGCTGTTGTATAGAATAGGTCAGATGCAAATCTGAACAAGTTGCTGAAGGATGGGTCTGCTCACAGACATTTCCTACTTCATAGAAACAGCAAGATGATGGAAAACATGCTTAACATGACAATTGTCCATATTTATGTCAAAGTAAAATTTTCCATTCACTCAATATTTATTAAAACTACTGGATGTCTTAATTCCTCTCTTTGCAATTTCCTTTCCTTCAAAGGTTCTGAGAACCTTGGCTCCTTGGCTCTATTTTTAGAAACATAATATGCATTGACCCAATGAACATTAATGTTTGTAGGGGTACCTGGGTGAAAGATAGGCAATGGGATCTTCAGACAGGGCTACCTTTATAGCATCGACTTAGCCCAGCTTGGCAGGTCCAGAAACGTTATTTTTAGTGTCCCAGGGCTAATTTTATACATGGAGAGTGATTTAAAATATAAACCAAAAAAATATCTACCCATCAATTTAGAGCAAGAATCAAGTGGATCAGAACTTGATGTTGGCCTTTGGTGTTTATTCTCTGGCTGCAAGAAAGCTTTGGGAAGCCAAGTTTATAATCATAAATATGTTTGGTGAGTGTGAAATAATAAAGAAAAGTAATTCATTTGATGATTTGAATGTTTAGTGGTATCAAGCTATTATGCATGACAAATCCATTGTCACAAGAGAGAGATGTTTGCCAATAAGAACAAATATTTAGATGGGCTGGATAAGACACTGTCATCCCCAGGCAGAAGGCATGAAGCAGTTAATCATTGAAGTCAGGTGTTTATTTATTTATTTATTTATTTATTTAGAGACGGAGTCTCGCTCTGTCACCCAGGCTGGAGTTCAGGGGCACAATCTTAGCTCACTGCAACCTCTCCCTCCCGGGTTCAAGTGATCCTCTTGTCTCAGCCTCCCAAGTAGCTGGGATTATAGGCACTTGCCACCATGCCCACCTAATTTTTGTATTTTTAGTAGAGACAAGGTTTCACCATGTTGGCCAGGATGGTCTCAACCTGACCTCAAGTGATCTGCCAACCTCAGCCTCCCAAAGTGCTGGGATTACAGGTGTGAGCCACAGTGCCTGACCTGAAGTCTTATTATACAGGAAATCCAATGGCCTCATGATTTTGCTCAAGTCAGAAAATTGCCCTTTCTATTAAAGATGATCTCTCCCTATTTCTTTATCAGCCCAATAACTTGGAATGCAAAGACAACACATCACAAATATGGTAGAATGGTGATCACACACAAGAGAGGCAAATGGACAAAGAACAGAGAACTCATATCAGAAAGACATTATCAGACAGCCGAGGAGCCACATGGAGAAAAAAGCCAGTGCCCAGAGAATGTCGAGAGATGCAGGCGTTTTGCAGAGCCTCAATAAAATCAATATAAATGTGTATATTGAAGGTGAACTGAACAATTACATAAGCAGAAATTAATTCTGTCTAATCCTTCTGATGGAAAAAAAATTCTAGCAAAGACAATCATGAGGCAAGAATCATGTACCATGCATAGAAGAGGATTAGCAGAGCAAAGGCAACTACATGCTTGTAACCATCACCCAAATCAAGAAACAGGACATTACTAGCACTCCAAAAATTCCCTCTGTTTCTTTCTAGTCACTAGCCTCCCAGTGGTAACGACTCTGCTGAAATCTAACAACATAGATTAGCTCACCTGTTTTTATACTTTGTATAATTGGAATATATATTCTTTTATGTTTGGCTTCTACTCCTCATCTTTATGTTGGAGTGATTCATCCATACTTCTGTATGTAGTTGTAAATCATTCTCATTGCTATTGATATAGCCCAATTATGTGGCTACATCACAATTTTTAAAATCATTTTGTTGTTCCCAGGTCATTTTGTTGGAACAACATTGGAACATTTGGAATATCGTTCCAAAAACTGGAACAACCATTTGTTCCATCCATCCAACAAACGGTTGTTCCAACTTTTGTCTACTAATAAGTACTGTTGCCATGAACATTCTAATACATGTCTTTTGGTGAACATATGCATACATTTCTAGTGGGTGTATGCCTTGAAATCCATTTGCTGGGTTACAGGTTATGCATATGTTCAACTTTACTCATGATTCCCAGTTCTCCAAAGTGGTCGTATTAATTTATTATCCCACAAGTGGTATATGAGAATTCTTATTCCTTCACATCCTTGCCAACACTTATTTTCCATCTTTTCCATGTTAGCCATTTTCGTGGATAGCAAGTGTTATTTTATTGTGGTTTTAATTTGTATTTCCCTGAGAATTAATAAACTTGAGCAATTTTCTATATGTTTATTTACACATCCTGTTTTATAAGACTTTTGTTCATTATGCTGTTGAGTTGTTCAACTTTTTCTTATTGACCTGTAGGTGCTCTTTATACATTTTAGATTTCTGTTTTTTAATCATATATATGTGTGTTTACATTAGATATAAATTAATATATGTTAATATTTTTCTCTCATCCTGTAGGTTGCCATTTCACTCAATTTGGGGGAAACAAAAGTTTTTCGTTTTAATGTAGTCAAGTTTATCACATTTTTTCCTTTTGTTATTAGTGATTTTTCATTTGCTTATTTTCTATTTAACAAAATATTGCTGACTCCATGGTCATGAAGGTGTTTTACTCTAAAAGTTTTATTGTTTCATCTTTCAATTTATTTCTGCAATCCATCTGCTGTTGACTCGTATGTAATGTGAAGTAAACATTTGAATACCTTTTTTCCACTTGAATGTTGAATTGACACAGCACAGTTTATTGAAAAGATTATCCTTTTTCCTACTGCATTGCAGGATTACCTTTATCATAAGTCATGCATCATATATGTGCAGATCTGCTTCTGGATTCCCTGTTGTGTTTCACCGGACAGTTATCTGTTCTTGCACCAGTACCACACAGTTTTTATTATCATAACTTTATAATATTAGTTTCTGATATCTCATAGTGTAAGTCTTCTATATTTATTCTTCAAGAATGCCTTGGTGATTCCCAGCTTTTACATTTTATATGAATTTCAGGAAAACTTGTCAATTTCTGGGAAAAACGAACCTGTAGCTTAGATTTTGATCAAAATTGCATGGATGAATGTAGAACTAACATCTTTATAATATTGAGTCTTCCAATTACTATGATGCATATACTTCCATTTATTTGGCTCTCCTTTAATTTTTTTCAATAATATTTTTTAGTTTTTAGTTAGAGATCTTGCACATTTTAAATTAGATTTATTTCTAGGTGTTTGAGTTTTTTGATGCTATTGTAAATATGTTATATTTTCTATTTTTTAATTGCCAGTGTATACAAATACAGCTAATTTTTATATGTCAACTGTATATCCAGCTCCCTTCCTATATTCTCTTTTTAATTCTAAGAATTTGTCTTTAGATTCTCTAGAAATTTTGAATGTGCATGATCTTATTGTCTAGAAATGACAATTTTATTTCTTGCTTTCCAGTCTCCATGGCATTTGTTTCTTTCTCTTGCCTCTTGCATTGGCTAAACTTCCTTCTGCAATGTTGGATGGAAATGATGATAGTGGCCATTCTTGACCCAATCCCAGTCTTGGGGGGAAGTTTTTAATATCCTGCCATTGAGAATGATGTTTGCAATGGATATTTTGTAGATATTCTTTATGAGATTAAGGAAGTTCTATTCTTAATTGATTACATGTTTTCATTACAAATGGATGCTGCATTTATCAAATGCTTTTTCTGCATTTGAGATGATCAAGCGATTTTACTTCTTTTTCTGTTAATGTGGTAAATTATGTTTATGGTTTTTGAATGGTAAGCCACACTTGCACACCTGGACTAAACTTGCACTCCATTTATTGTATCAGTGGATTTGGTTTCCTAATATTTTGTTAAGAATTTTTAAGTAATGTTTATGAGAAAGATGGGCTTGCAATTGTCTTTCTCACAATGCTTGTCAAGTTGTTAAAATCAAGTTTACGCTATTATAATTTTTTTTAAGTCTGGAAAGCTTACCTTCTGTTTTTGTGTTCTGGAAGAATTGTACAGGACAGCTGTTAATTTTTCCTTAAGTGTTTGGAAGAATTCACTGATAAACTATCTGAGCCCAGACTTTTCTTTTTTAAAATAATAGGCTTAATTTTTAAAAAATACATCCTAAATTATTGATATTTTCATCTCTTCTCCTGTCAGTCTTGGTATAAATTGTGTTTTCAAAGAGTTTGTCTATTTCTTCCATACAAAGTGTCAAATTTATCTGCATAAAGTTGTTTTAAGTATCCTTTTATTGTCCTTTTGATGCTTATATGATCTATAGTGATATCTCCTTTTTCATTGCTCTTGTTGCAAATTTGTTTTCTCTACTTTCATCTGTCTTCTTTAGATTTTGATGTTTTTAAACAACTGACTTTGGCTTTATTGCCTTTCTCTTTTATATATTTGATTTTTATTTCTTTCATTGCTTTTATCTTTATCATTTCTTTTTGTAAGTTTGATTCCTGATCTTTCTCTACTTTCTTGAAATTAACAATTAAATCATTGATTTTCAGGCTTTTTTTTCAAATATGGAATTTAAGGCTATATATTTCCTTCTCAGCACGATTTTAGTTTTTTCACATGATCTTTCAAATGTAACTTTTATTACTTAAGTTTAAAAACTAATTTCTGTTTTTTTTCCCTTATCTCATGGATTATTTAGAGTATATTGTTTAATTTTGAGCACACGAGTTTTCCTATTTTTGTTACTGATCTTTAGCTTACTTCCATTGTGGTCAGAGAAGACATTCTGAAAGATTTCAATATTTTGAAATTGAGATTTTTTTCATGTTGCAGTATATTGATTCTAATAAATGTTCTTCGTATACCTGAAGTGAATATGAAGTGGTAATTAGGTACAATTTTACGTACATGGCATTAGAAAAGATACGTTAACTGCGCTGTTTATATCTTCTATATCCTTACTGATTTTTTATTTTTCACTTTTTCTGCTACATGTTTGAAAGAGATGCATTAATGCCTCCCACTGTGATTGCTGCTTTGTACATTTTTTTTCTCATTGTTCTGTCCATTTTTGTTTAGTTTATTTTAAAGCTGTATTATTAGGTGCACAGAGATTTAGGATTGTAATTATTTCCTATTGGGCTTATCTATTTATGATTATGAACTGTCTCACTTTATCTCTAATAATGTTTCTTGCCTTAAAGTTCACATTGTCTGATATTAGTATAGCTAGACAGCTTTAGGAGCAGGGCCAAGTTTGTATTTGCGTGTATATTTGGCTTTCCTTTTACATTAAACATTTCTTTTTTATTAGATTTAAAGATTTGGGTTTGTTTTTTATCTAAGCTGACAGCAGTTTACTTCAAATTTAGCTCATTTACATTCAGTGTAATCACTGACATAATTGGGCTTATAGATACCATCTTATTTTTTATTTTCTGTTGAGTTTTTTTCTTTTATATTCCTTTTGTTGTCATTTTATGTTCTTTTTTGCCCTCTTTCCTCTATTTTTTTTTAATTATTCAATGCTTTCATCCTAAAACCTTACAAGTTATACCTTTTAATTCTAATAGTAACTATCCTAGAGATGACAACATATATCTTTGATTTCTTACAGAATTATACAAATTAGAATTATACAAATTATTTTTGCCACTCCTCTGATACTGTTAGACCCTCAGACGTTTCAAATGATTTATCGCTCCTGATTTTGTTCTTTTTACCACACATCTTAATTCTACATAAATCTTATACTACAAAGGACATTATAAATACTACCTTGTGTAATCAATAGTAATTTACAGATATCCATGATTTACCCTCACCAATGTTTTTTATTTCTTCCTTCATGTCCATATTTTTCTTCTCTTTTCTTTTCTTTCTCTCTGTTTTATTTTTATTTTTTTTTATTTGTTTGAGGCAGGTGTCTCACGCTTTGTTCACAGGCTGGAACGAGGTGGCACGATCATGGCTCACTGCAGCCTCAGCCTCCTGAGCTCAAGCAATCCTGCAGTCCTCCCACCTCAGCCTTCTGAGTACCTGGGACTACAGGCGTGCGCCACTGTGCCCGCTATATATTTTTTTTTAATAGAGACAAGGTCTTGCTTTGTTGCCCAGGCTAAGATTATTTTCCTTCTGTCTGAAGAACATCCTTTAGTTTTTCTGAAAACATCTTTATTCCACTTTCACATTTGACGGATATGATTGCAAGATATAATTCTAGGTTGGCAATTATTTTCTTTAAGCACTTAAGTTGACAATATTATCTTCTCACATCTAAAATTTATGTTGATAAGTCAACTATGAATCTTACTGTTGCTTCTTTGAAGATAATTTCTTTTTTTTTCTTCTGGGTGCTTTTATGATTTTTCTCTTTATCTTCCGTTTTCAACAGTTTGACTATGATGTGGTTAGCTTCAGTTTTCTTTGTTTATCTTGCTCCTTGTTCTTATGTCAGTATGTAGATATTCTTACCCATTATCTCTTTGAACAGTGCTTCTCCTCTATTCTCTCTCTCCTTTTTGGAACTCCAGTCATACATATGTGAGAAGTTTCATATGTATCTTGTTCTTGCCATTGTTTACATTTTTTTTTTTCTCTTTGTGCTTCAGGACTAGATACTTTCCATTTATCTGGGTTCCAGGTCAGTGATCCAGCCCATTAATCACTAATCATGCTGTGTTTCATCTGCTGTATGACTTATCCATTCGGGTTCCTAATTTCAGATTTTTTTTTGATGTTTAGAGTTCTAAAATATACATTTGATTTTTTCACAGATCCCAACTTTCTAGTGAAATTCTCCTTTGTATTCATCATTTCACTATTTATTTTTCGTATTAATTATAACTGTTATAAATTCCTTTTCTGGTAACTCTTTTGGCCCAATTGTGGGTCAGACAGATCTGAGAAGCTTGGTTTTTTTTTGCCCTGTCTTAGGTAATCTATATTTAGTGTTTATATTCCTAGCCAGGGAAGTATTTATACAAACACTCTCTATATTTAATTACTTAGTTTAAGAAAATGCTTACAATAATCGGGTTCTCCTTGTTTCTGAACCAAGTTTTATATCAGAAGACCACATCCTCATCTCGAGGAGAAGAGTGAGGAGGGTCAGTGTCTAAGCATTCCTGAGTACTACGCTTGTGCTTCAGTGTTCCAGCCCCACAGAAAACCCATTTCTGTACAGCATCATATCCCATAGTCAGTAATACTTTTAGATTTTTAGGAATACTTAGTGTCATTGCAATTTAGAAATTATCTATATCTTATACATTAGATAAATGTGCTCTGATAATGTAAATGTTATTTGAGCTAATTAGATAAACATTAATTTCAATAATTGTTCATCTTTAAAACAATACCTTTCATAAACATAATCTGGGCTTAGCAGGTCTGTGGATTGGATTCACTTGCAAAAGCTACCCATTGCTTTAAGAGAAACCAATATTTAAAAGTAGACTTTTCAATGAAAGGATATTACAGATATTACTTGCTTTGTTTAATAATTGTCTGCTTTGGAGGTGTGTTTGCATTTTTAATGAGTGCTTTAATTAGCTTCTATTATCTATATTAGAAGACAAACTTAGAATAGTGCCACTCTGTAAGTTAACTATGCTAGTTTAAAATATATTTGAGATGGAATTTGATTAAATAATTACCAAAAAGAGATATGCAAAACTGTATAAGATAGCTTTAGCAGCAAGATCAGGCAGCAATATTGATTTTTTCAGTGAAGTACTGAATATACCCAGTCAAATTCAAACATTTACTAAATAATATTTTGCAATTTTCAAAAAGCCCTAACATTTAGCCCCTCAGTTCATTCCCTTAATAACTTGATAAATTAGGCAAAAAAGCAAAGCAGTAGAGGATCATGGGAGACAAGGATTTACCTTTACCCACATTTACATTTATATTGTCGAGTCAGGACTTGAACTGAAGTCTCCTGAGGCCTAATTTGATCCTCTATCTGTATCAACTAGAAATACCTAAAATAACTCCTATGTCTATAAAGATAAATGTACCTGTAGAAAATACATGTTTCAAAACACATATTTAATTACAACTTCTTAAATAAGCATCCTCTTCCTTCTTCTTACATCTTTTTATGCCTTGATTTTAAAGAATCAAAGTGCTCGTAAACATCTGCCTAGGGCAAACACAGTCCTCATGACTGGAAGCTCATGTTAAAGCCACGCCTAAGGGAAGAAGGGAAGGCAGGGCTGATAATATTTTGTTTATTTTAGTCCTTCTGCTTAGTTTTTGTTTCCAGGCACTGGACTGAACTTATTTTTCAGAGCCAGAAATTATCATTGTTTGTGTATCTAAATTTGTTAATACTCTGCTTTTAGAAATTTTTAGGTACAGTGGATTCCAAGAGTATCTTGGGAACTTCTTAGTGGTGAAATCTAAATTGTGGTTCAGTGAAAAGCCAATGAACACAAACTCCAAAGAGCAATTGGTACAGTAAACTTTTGGATGATATAAGAATCTTCTGCTCTTCTAGTGTGAAGCACAGAGTAGGTGCTTGCTAAAGTTAATCGGATGAATGAATGAAAAATACCTTAGTCCCTAGCACTGTCCCCTCAGTTCACCCAAAGATTCTCTGTGATGGCTGTGCCATCATTAGAGCAGCAGTTTATTTTCTGTGCAATTTGTAGAAGAAGAACCAGAAACCAAATTGTTATCCATGCTCCAAACACTATCCTTGGTTTATGCCATAGCAAATAAGGTCCTGCCATTTTCACATAAGGCTTGCCCCATGCCAGTCTGTGAAAAGGAGGGTTAGTAGTTGACATGCTTTGGTGCATGTATGCTGCCTCCCATCTCAGAGAATTCCTGCTTTTCACAGTCACTGCTGGAAAGAACAAGCCTAAGTGGCCCTGTCCCCACCCGATGTCTACCTTGCCCCACTCCAATGAGACCAGGGCTAGACTCGTGGGCCACAACAATCAGACACTCTTATGATTCTGAGCCAAGTTACAGAAACTACAGCCAATTACTGTGGACTGCAGCTGAGTGCTACTGTCCAGTGAGGGCTGAGGTTGGTGCCAATGCAAGCCAAGGTCAAGGACAATTAAAGCTACTTAAGAGCAAGATTATAAATAAACAGACAAAGCCAAAGTCAATGGAGAAAGGAAATTAGACATGCTTTTAAAAAGCAAAGAGTATGCAACACTCACAGAGAATTAATAATAATAATATTTTTTAAAAGCAAAGCCAGTCAAAAGAGAAAGAGTCAAAAAGTAAAGAAGAGAAAGAGTCAGAGACCAGAGACCAATCAACTTGAGTTTCTGACTCTCGCTTTCCCAGCTTTGGTCGCTATAAAGTCCAGCTGGACTTTGTTTCCTGCTGGAGTCTGCAAAATTGCTCGCTTTATCTTTACAGTTAACTCCTGTTTTTAATTTGAGTTAATCTGAGTGAGATTCGATTCCTAGCAACCAATCATCTCTGACCAACGGACTTGCCTGTCCCCTTCTCCCATGGGAACCAGGTGCTTCCGTTTGGCCCTTTTCTCTCGCATCAAGAAAGAAGGGGATCTGAAAAACTTTCACACTGTCAAATACTGAGTTTGCTGACTCTTCCAGTAACATTTTAGAAGAGCACAGCAGTGAGAAGGCCACATGAGACAGTAAGGAATAACAATTCACGATACCATTTTTGGCATCAGTTGTAATCCATTTCAAGAGGGGCACCAGAACACATTCTATTACCTCAGTAGCAGATCACTTACTTTTAGATGGCTACTTTCCATCACACATAAAGCTTTTCCTTCCTCCCACCCTCCGTTCACCACATACTATACAAGCTCTTCTGTCCATTGTAAATGCCTTGAAAACGGGGATTGTCTCCACTGTTGTATACTCAGTGCTCTCACACTAACAGAGACAGCACTCATTTGAATGGATACATGTTCTACATATAATTTTAATGGATATTCCTTCTCCCTCTCTGAGAGTGAATATTTTGAAAACTTCTGGGCCTGATATTCAGATAACACTGCCTCAAAAACCCTCCTTTTCCCTCTTGCCACTCCCTCTGTACTTCTGTGTGTCCTTGCACTTCTGTGAGACCTCCTAAAACTGAAGAGCATGAGGAAGACAGGAAATTAGTATTAGCTTTTTCTTGGTCTGGGGAAAAAATAAGACTTAGAGGTGGCCCAGTCATATTGATAAAGTGTTGATTAAAGAAGCCAGTATCAGCAATTGAAAGGGACTTTCTAATTCAGCCCTACCTCCCATTCCATCTGGACATCTCCAGCATCAGCCCAGTTTCTCAGACTCCAGTCCATTCCATGCCATTCATGACGCTGACTTTCCGATGAAGACACAGAAGGCAAAGAGCACGTTTGCATCAATACAGGCACAGGTGTATAAACCCAGTGGCTCCAAGCAACTACACTGTGCAGTGTTTACTTACTTGGAAAAAGGGCCATTCTCACAGATTCTATTTAAGGCTAATGAGGAAATAGTAATAGAAACTCTTGAATCTAGGACTATTCATAAATCTGTTTTAGAAGAATTATTTTCATTCAGAAAGGACCACAGTTTTTGACAGACTGTGATTAATCTTTTATTTCCCTTTTCTATATCATTGAAGGCAAGGGTAGCATTCAGAACACTCAAAAGTCATATACAGAAAGAAAAAAAATGTTTTTGGCATGCTTGGATCGCTATCATATTATGTTCTTGTCTTTTCTGGTACAATTGTAGGATTTATTTTCTAAACATTCCAATTTTACCGCATGAGTCATTGTTAATGTAGAAACCAACTGAATCATCCATCCATCCATCAATGAATAGTCTAGTCTTCTTTTTTCTTCTATGTGCTTATCATTATACTAAAAAAGATATTAGGAATTCTTCCATTTCAAGCACTTCTCCCTTTCAATTATTTTGTTGGCTTTGAAGGTAATATAGTAAAGCTATCATTAACTTTGTGTTGGTTCAGATTTCCATTCAAAACATTGAGTCAGAAACTAAAATCAAGTGTACTCTTCAGTATCTCAAATCTGATATCTTCCATATAGGAGGTAAACATAAAGTCTAGAAAAGGTAGAATAGAAAAGAAATATTTTCATATATTCTGGCCCTAGGAAAGACCAATCAGACTGACTTGTGGTGATAAGTCTACATCTTCTTCACTTAAAGAGTTGACTTTAAAAGTTATTTGATTGGCCAAGCATGGTACCTCATGCCTGTCATCCCAACAGTTTGGGAGGCCAAGGTGGCAGATCACTGGATGTCAGTGGTTTGAGACCAGCCTGGCCAGCATGGTGAAACCCCGTCTCTACTAAAAATACAAAAATCAGCTGGTTGTAGTGGCGCATGCCTATAATCCCAGCTACCCAGGAGGCTGAGGCAGGAAAATTGCTTGAACCCGGGAGGCAGAGGTTGCAGTCAGCCGAGTAGCCTAGATGACAGAGCAAGATCCATCTCAAACAAAAAAACAAAACAGTTATTTGATCACCTTGTTTCAAATATGAATAATCTAGTTTACTCCATTCCATCTTAAATGTGATCACCTAGGATACTTGGTATTGTAATATATTAATTTGCTAGGCACATCTTTTATTATTATTATTATTTATACCAGGTGGTTTCAAGGAAAAGAAAAGAGATGTAGACAATAAGGAAAAAAATATCACTTGGAACCAACCTAAGGTTTGGGAGTGGGCAGGAGCCCTGCTCCAGGGTCAAGAGAACGAAATGCTCTTCACTGATACCACCAGTGAGTGAAGCTGTCACTTATTGGGCTTTCTTGTTCGTTAGTTTCTTTTTCAGTAAAATTAGATTCCTTCAGTGTCTGAAATCTCATTCTAAGACTCATTGACTGACCTTTTCCTTCTGTTTATCTCCTGCCCCAAAACTTGTAACACAAAGTCTCCTCAATCTTTATGCAGTTAACAAGCCACTGTTCAGTAGCCATTCTATATTACATGCAATTATCATCATGAGCCCCCTTTTCCATTCTGATTATATGGAGATTATATGGGAAAATATAATCAAATATATTGTAATATAGATTACATGGAAAAAAACTGTGAATTAAAGGAAGATTTGAATTTATTATGCATTATTTCTAAGAGATAACTCAGAGAAATCATTTGTCCTAAACAATAGCTTCTATCTAAAGCACTATGATATTGACTCCCAGGTAGTTCCCAAGAAACGAAATTGCTCTTACCAAATTATCCTTTTAATACATCCACGTTATAGACTCATCAACTAAGCTATTCATTAAAACTCATGACCTACCAAAATCATATTTTAACATCATTAGCTTTTAAATGCTAGAAGTCATTTCAATGCTTAGAAAAGTCTGGTGAGCATAATTACACGTGGAAGCTTTCAGATAGAATGTACCCCAAAAATGTAAGTGTATTAAAAATGTAAATATATTTCAGATAGAATACATCCAAAAATGTAGATATATTGATAGGCTTTGCCACTTTTTTGCAGTTTCACATCATATCTTTACTTGTAATAGCAATAATTGCTGCAAGGATAATCAACTACATTCCCATTCCCCCATCCCTTTAACCCAGGTATTGTATTAGACAGTTTTCCATCCAACATGCTAGCAGTCTGCAAAGAGTCTTTCTGATACCGGGAGGAGTGTCTAGATATCCTTTCAGAGGCAACACATTTTGGTATTAGGTTGAACCATAAAATTCCCATTTTTGGTCAGGAATGATTGACTACTGGAAGTTCCATAAGACGCAAGCTAAAGAGCCTTCCTTGGGTTTGAGTTGCAGTCCTGAGAGTCACTTGTTTGTCCGCTTGGGCCAGTTACTTAATTGCTGAGCCTTGTTGTGTGAAATGGTAATAACACCTGCTTTGTAGGATTGATTATTAACTTAACATTGGGGCTTAGCAATGATGTGTAGGAGCACCATGACTGGAAACAGTTATTGTTAAAGAAATAGCTAATAATACAATATAATTACCAGTATAAGTAACTTAGAAGAGTTTTCTCACTTTTCCTTTAGCCATTTTTGCATATATGGTGATGGTAATGGTTGCTATGGTAGGGAGAAATGGAAAATATTTGTGAAACAAGCATAATTTTAAAAATCCCAATAACGTTAAAGGCCTTTCATTCCTGTCTTGTGTGCTCTCTTATGTCCTAGTAAGGTCACAGATAAAGTTTGACACACACTCAGTGGAGTATCTAAATAGGAAATGTACTGAAGCAAACCAAGAACAGAGTTAAAAAAAAAAAATCAAAGCACTGAGCAAACATTCTGAACTTTTGGCAGAGGAATCGGACTGTTTGAATCCCCATGACTCTTTGAGTTATTAATAGTGATGCATTTGCCATATTTTGAGCAGATATATATTTATATGTCACGCACTATCTGTGGGTGGAGACTTTCAAGGCTTTATGGCCATTTAAAAATGTCTTACCTTGGAAGAGAACAGGGCAAGGAGGATGCCATTTTGTCAGCTGTGCAGCACCTAACACCCTGTGCTCATTAAATGCTATGGGAAAGATGGGCACTACAGCAAGGCCTGGAATGTAGCTCCCATCCGCTCTGCCAGAAGCCATGATGAAGTCACGAGTTGCACAGCAGTAGTAATTCACAGCTATTTATGAGCATTTTAATAGCAAAGGTCTAGATTAGAAGGCTGTGTTTACATGCTGTGCAGCAGAATGGTTCCATGAATCATTCCCACAGTAACTTTTGGTCAAACCAATCAGCCAAGTAATGAAAAATGAACTAGTTGTTCTTGAAGTTGTGATTAATAGATCTCTAAGTTAGCCTCTACTTTCCTGATCATCTTTCATACCTGAGACAGAATTGACTCCTGCCCCATGCCCACAAACTCTCCTCCTCCGTCTTCCCAGCAAGCCACAGCCCTGTTACCTTTTCTCCACCCAAGCTCAAAACCCTAAGACATCAGGTAAGTTAAAGGAGCTTTGGAGACTCTGTAGAGCACCTGTGCACATAATTAAGGAGACATTATTTTTAGCACATGTTTATTTTCTCATTGTCATTGCTCCATTATGTGACTTCAATTAGTGACCCTGATGACTCATTTGCATCCAGATCAGTAAAATCCTTTCATTTATCCCTTTAAACTGACTTGAGGTTTTATTAATTATCACTTCCATACAGCCTGAAGGTCAGACTATTTCCTTTTGTTTCTCTAGACAGTTAATCCCCTCATTAAAGGTGATGGAAAATGAATAATTAAACAGGCCATTTTCATATTTCAGGTAATGAGAGGCCCTAAGATCCCAGAGGATGCCATAAGAGGAGAAGTCAAGAGAGTGTTGAAGACTCTGCCTACTACACATATGTGAGTTTCTGTCCCCTGGCCTCATGGTAGAAAAGATTTGGCGAAGGCTCTTCTTCTAAATTGAAACAAAACACAATGAAAACCTTAGTTTTTGGGCTATACTCACAGTTAGTAGCTGTGTGACTTGGAGCAAAGCAGCTAATCTTTTGACACTAAAAGTTTTCTCAATTATATAACAGGAATGGTAATGATAAACATTGTATGAGCATTAAATGCATGAATGAGTGACAATACTTACAGTGTCTACCGTATGGTAAGAGCTGTGTAATGTGTTAATTATATTATCATTTTCATTATCACCAAGGCAAGTTATCTGAATGCTGTGGGTATCAGGCCTTAGCCAAGCAACCACTTGCAGAGTGTTGAAAAGTTTCCTTTGGTCTACTGGGACAAGGATTAAGAGTAAATTATGCTTTACCCTGGAGAGAAAGAAACCCAAGTAGCCATACCTCTAGGGTCTTAGGGAATTCAACTTTCACCAAACCTCTTCTAATCACTCTAAAAAAATTTTTTTGAGGGTGGAGGTGGTAGAAGGTAGAACGCCATAATAGTCAGGACCCAGATGACCACACTTGGTGAGTGAAGTTCAGTGAAGCCACCCACAGCGGCATCCACTGATGCAATCTGAATCCCTGCCTCTAATCCCAGGCCCAACAGCCCCTGCCCCTTCCTCATGTTCTCCAACTCCCGGGAAGCCAGCTCACCTCGGGCTTCCCCAGCCCTGTAGTGTGGAGACTGGCCAGGGACCTCCTTTTGTATTCTTGACTCCTGTCTCATTTGGCCATGTTTTAGGGAGAGCTTAAGCTCATGCCAACTAAAAGTGGACTCAACCTGCTAAGGAAATCCAAGCCCATTGGGAAATATCTCTAAGTATAATTTGGTCATTTCTTTTGCTGCTTCAGGCTGTGGACCTTACAAAGCAGAGATAGTGCCCTTCGAGATGCAGAGTTCAGGGAAAGCTGCTAAACAGAGTGGGGTGGGAGTCTCAGCTGAGTTTGGAAAGATGACTAGGGTTTGACTGACAGCATGAACTTCATGGAGGTAGGAAATGTTCCAAGTAAGTGAGGAGGAATGTGCCTAGAACCGAGAATCTCCTGAGAGGCTGAAACAAGCTATGTAAGGGAGTACAGGTGGCTAGAGCTGCTCAGAAACACAGACCAGTGCAGAAAGAAAGGTCTGAGGGTTAGAACAAGGTGTTGGACTTTATCCTGCATCAATACAGATGGTGAAGGGTGGAAGCAGTGTTTTAGAAAAGAAAAAGTGTGTAGTGCTGTGCATGCGGCATTGGTAGAAATGGGCTTGATGGGAGGAAAATTACTTAGCAGACTCTAGGGCCTGAGGTTATGGGGACCTATGAAAAGGAAAATAAAATGGATGAGGGTGGCAATTTGATTATACACAAAGGGGGTGGAAACTGCTGCTCAAAACTGAGTCTTAAAATTTGTTATGTCATTGCTTTACCCAAAATAGTAGATCCTAGTTGGATTTTTGTGGGGAATATATTTTGCCCCTTTAAAGAAGGTTCTAGTAAGAAGCAGCTTTAATGCTGCTTGTGGAAGGAAAAAGTCACCAGGAGAATGAGTGAATACAGTGCATGAGTAAAGGAGTGATGGAAAGTGATGATGGCTTTCAAAAGAACGCAGGTGAATTGACACTTATTATGACAAACACAATCTTACAGCAACTTCATTTCCTTGTCAGTACTGGGAAATACTTTCTAGATATTCGAATAATGATGCAGTTAGTAGTGTACAATTTTTAATTTAAAATCTTATAACACAATTAGAAAGTTAAATCTGGAGGAGAACTTAAATATCCCATCATCATTTTATAGACGAATTAATAAGACCAGGGAGTAAACAACACAACCACAGCCACCCAGCAGGTGTGTGAGGAGTCCATTGCCAGAAGGTAAATGCTTTGCTCCCGGCCCAGTGCTCTTTCTCCTTGGCGCCGGGAGTCCACAAAGACCATTTTATTTATTTATTTTTCAAAATACACATTGTTATCAAAAAAGGACTATTTTTATAGCTGAAGTAAAAGAGTTGGTGTTTTCCATTTTCTTTTTTTAAAGTCAAGAGCTGTTTTCTCAGATAAATTATTCGCATTTTCCTTTACTGCATTATTTTTCTTGTTTGTAGAATTAAATAATTAACCTTGAGGTAATCTTTGTGTTAAGACTCCTTAGCCTAGGGGTGCGAGTTGCCTAGTGGGAAGAAAAGTGAGCGCCTATAGGAAAGTACAGACTTCTAGGCATTCCCCAGCTCCTTCAGACCCGCCCTCTGACCTGGTATTCAGGATAAGGTGAAGTCATGGAAAAGCATCAGCAAATGCGCCTGTCAACCTGCCTTGCCCATGATGACTGACATCCCAGGCCCCAGAGTGGAGGCGCCGAACCTTCTCACAGGGTCCCTGGGCGCCCTCTCCTCGGAGGAAGACACCTCCCCACAGGGGACCCATTAGCCTTAGTTCTCTGTTACCCCTTCTTCCAACCTCTTTTGTCTTTTCTGTCAAATGTTTAAAAGTAAAAATAAATCTTTCCTGTCACAGCATGTTCTTTTTCTTTTTCCTCCAACCTTTTTTTTTCCTTTCTCAGTCTCTGCCTCTCATCCAAGTGAAATCGCTTTCCTCCACCTCAGGCAAACACACATTAGGGCCTTGCTTCCTCTGCCTCCAGGGCCCGCAGCCTTCCCTTTGTGGCATCTTCTCCCTGAGACCTGTTTCTTTCTGCCTCCTAGTGAACCCACTCTGGACAGGGATGCCCCAATAATGGCAGAGCATTCCTGTGGATGGTCCCCTCCTCCATCTCAGTTACCTGGTCGGGGCTCAGGCCTTGGAAGTCCTGAATTTTTTACTTGGTTAATCTCCTTGAAGCAATTCTTCATGATACCAAGTGCCCTGATTCTTTGTCTAAAGTTAGAGTGGGCGAGTGTCAACCTTGATATTCATTGTTGATTCGTGTTCGTGAAAGATTCTCCTAAAGTTTGATTGCTGAATGCCTGGGCCAAGCACCATAAACCTAGGTGCACTGTGCCATATCCATATCAAGAGGCTGGGAATCTTGCTGGGGTCAAAGTCCCTCCTGTATCCATGAACCATTGTATTGCCTCTCCCAGCATGTCTATGAGAGAAGGGACAGCATAAGCTGCCATAGGAGGAGGAAGACTTCTCTCTTCTACTCCATGGGACACAGGGAGGGAGGTGATAGATGGCAGCCCTAAGGGCCCCAATTTAAGAGAGCAAAGTGAGATGAACATGTTGAGATTGTGACCATTTTCCCAGAAGAAGCAGAAGGTATAATGCATCAAAGTTAGAGCACTAGAAGGGCCTTGGCATGGTCCCTGACACCAACTTGGGCAGAGAGGCCAGACTCCAGCAGGTGGCAGCAGTGGCAGTGGAGGCAGCACAGGGACCAACATGCAGACGGGGCTGGCAGTAACTCGCAGGGAAGGATGCAGTGCCTCAGAGATGAGAGGGTGCCAGCTGGGGACTCAGGCTCAAGTGCAGATGTCACTAGGACTGGGCTTACCTCCCACCCACTAGCCAGTTCCACAAGGATCTGTTCAGATACAACATCCCCCTAAGGAGGAAATGGGTAGACAAGTAAATACGTCTTCACTCTCAAAACCTCTCTCTCTCTTTTTTTTTTGAGACGGAGTTTTGCTCTTGTTGCCCAGGCTGGAGTGCAATGGTGTAATCTCAGCTCACCAGAACCTCCGCCTCCCGGGTTCAAGCAATTCTCCTGCCTCAGCCTCCCGAGTAGCTGGAATTACAGGCACCCGTCACCACACCCGGCTAATTTTGTATCTTTACAAAATTAGAAATGGGGTTTCTCCATGTTGGTCAGGCTGGTCTCGAACTCCCAACCTCAGGTGATCCGCCCCCCTCGGCCTCCCAAACTGCTGGGATTACAGGCATGAACCACCTTGCCTGGCCCAAAACTTCTCTTTAACATCCAGGTAAGACTCCTAAACCAGAAAAATCAGGGTCTCTATTGCTAATTACATGCTGGGTGTCCTTAGGAAAGACATTTAAACTTTCTGGACTTCAGTTTTCTCATCTGCAAAATAAGGATATAAATAGTAATTATTTTGTAGGATTGTTGGAGGACAAAATGACAATCTGAGCAAGTGAAATGCTGTGCCTAGTACCAGTGAGCCCTCAGTAAATGATACGTGGGAAGGTTCCTATCCAGGAGGGTAGAACTCATTGACTTGCAAGATGATAAGGATTTCCAGATAGAGCTGGGCAAGTAAGCATTGCTTTTTCCATTTGGATAACCCTGAGATCTGCTGCTGGAATGGGCTCTGGATGTGAGCAGGAGGCAAAACACAGGGAAAGTAGCCCAAGTGCTGCTGAGCTTCTCAGGTGCTGATTTAGAAACTGCCAATGCACACTACATAAGGACCTAAATATACTGGCTCAGTATCTAAATGTGTTATCTAAATGGCAATGACAGTTGATGACAGATGTTCCCCAACAACTTCCTCTCCCAGAATCTTTTGCACCCTACACATTCTGGTTGTTCAGATTCTGTCTGGAAGCAACAAAATTCCCAAATGTACATCAGATTGTGTTTTTCCCCACATCTTCACCAGGCTTGTATGATTATCTTTTTACTTTTTCTTAATCTTTTCTATTACATTGCAATTTAATTTTTATTTTTCTGACCACTAGTGAGACTTAGAATCTTTTCACCTGTTTATTGGCCCTTTGCATTTTCTATTAGGCTTTCATTACTTGAGTTTTACAATCAAATGGCATCATCTTTAGAATCATTCAAGCCCAGCATTCATTACAACCACTCTTGTTATTTCATTTTGTTTTCTTCTCTTCTTTAAACTTCATGCATCTGATTAATCTGTTTAATTTTAATGGCTGGGCACAGCGGCTTACACTTGTACTCCTAGCATTTTGGGAGGCCAAGGCAAAAGTATCACTTGAGAGCAACCTGGGTGATATAGAGACCCTGTCTCTACAAATAGTAATAATAATAATAATTTTAGAAATATATGATGCTTCAGGGCACATGCCAGCTTTTGTTTGTCTTTCTTTACCAGAGTCCTCACCATAGATAGAATTCTTTCATCTTTTGGATTAATTGTGATTCAGGTCTTGAAATGAAAACTAAAATAAATTTTCCTGTTTGCCTTCAATCTCAATTTGGAATTAGTCTAGACTGAATGAAAATCACCTACTTGATAGTATTCTAGTTATGTTTTTGTACTTTCCAAGGAACAGAATTGGAGGCAGAATACTGTAGAAGAAATTTTCAAGAAGATTCAAGTACTAGATAAAGGATGTAAAAGTCCCTGGTTGCATACTGCTGCCAGTCTCCTTGCAAAAGTCTTCACAGGCAAAGCCATCCCTCCTTGTCTCAATGTTACATTGTGCCTGGTGGTTTTAGTTGAGGATTCTGGGAAAAAGAGACTTATAGTGACGATGAGGAGATTTGAGATTTTAGGAAGAAAATGGGAAGTTTCTGGAATTTCAGAAATTTTCAAACTTCAAAAACTGTAATAGCTGTTTCTAGCTCTTTATTTTATTCCATCTCTATAAAATTCCATATGTGGAAATAATGTGTTTCCTTATATTTATCTCTATTCAGTCTTGCATTTAATACATATTCATTGAAAACTAATTATGTGCCAGTCCTATGCAATGAGCAAAGGGATGCAATAAAATTACCTGAAAAACTTCTTTAAAAGGCTATTTTAAAAATTAAAAAAAAACCTTTTAAGAAATGCCTCCTAAGGTCAGTTAAATAAGAATCTCTGGGAGTAGGATCTATGCATCAGCACTTTTTAAAAAGTGCCTCAGGTGATTTTCATGTGGAACCAAGAATGGGAATCACTGAACATGATGATCTCTGATATCCCTTGCAATAAACACCTCTATGATTCTAAAACATGTTGAAATTTGGGCAGTATATCAAACTCTTTAGTGATTTTTAAGTTAGTAAGGTGGGGATTCTAATTCATGTTCCCACATACTGCAATGGAGTTTAGAATTGGCCTGAGTGGTTGGCTTGAAAGGTGTTTGTTAGTGGTCACAATCATTCATGAATCTTATGCTTTTTCCTCTCCTCCTATGGTGATCGTGTCTCTAAATGAAACATTAATATGTGCTTTTGTTGAGCTGAAAACTAGATGAGCTGAGGGGGTTAAAATGAATGGACAATTAGTCCTGTAAATCACTAATTCAAAGGACAGCCAGCAACCACTTCTTCTGTCCCCACTTTGAGGTTAAAAACAAAAATGCTGTGTTTGGAGGTGGTAATCTGAGCTTTTGTCAACAAAGAGGAAAATGCAATAGGGTTATAATAAGACCCACTTCAATAAATAGTTTTTTACGCAATCCGTAGCTATTCAGCCAATCAATTAATTATGAATTGCAAACATATTTCACCCAGGAAGTGTTTGGTAACAGTTTGTGCTTGACAAAGACAATGTGTTCAACATAGGATCTACCCCAAATTCACTAACAACATATGGTATATTTACTGCAAAAGTGACATAGGAGACATTACTGGGGAGGCAAAACCTTTTATACACAAAGATAGTCCATAAAGCTTTAATTGCATGGTAAAATCCATAAATGTAAAAGAAACAGCCTCTTCTTGAGTTTCAAGTGTGAAATGTTTTGGAAGCCATCTGTGCCACTATTAAGAAATATAATCAGTGAAAGGTATGAGGTTCCCTGAGAAGCTGCTTTGAACATGCAAACATGAGCTTCATTTTTAGATGTAACTAGTGTCTTCTTTCAGGTGATTGTTGATCAGGTTCTTCTCTGCTGAGTCAATGATAAACACACACAAAGCTTGGTCCAATGTGAACTTTGATGTCCCAGGTCACGGATGTAGGGAAACATGAGGTCATAGCACCAGAGGTTTGAGTTCTTCAGTTCAAAAACCATAATGGAGCATGAAAGAATGCGCTGGTGTTCTCTGAAGTTTGATGTATGTAACTTCAAATCTCAAAGAGAAATACATTTCTCCTCCCACTGAATTCAGTTGCTTTGTAAGTGGTCTGATTTTTTTTAAATTGAGTTTTTGCACAACTGAAGAGTCTATTTAACATTTGTGTTGCCTTAATAATAGAAGCCCAGGGATGCTATGACTCTCATGTATCAAGGACCTGTGCAAAGCCACAAGGACATGAAGATCAGGATGATATCACTGTGCCCTAGATGAACTCACTTTCTAGGGGAACCAACACCTACATGAGAGTGTTGCGGAAGTCTGCCTTTAAATTCTTCAAAATGCAGCTGGTATTATTTTATGACAAGAGAAAGATCACCATGGTTTTCACTGATCATCAGAAGAAATAAATACTTATTAGAGTTTTATGTTTATATTATTTACATTTTGAAATTGTGGTAGAATACACATAGTACAAAATTTACCGTTTTAACCATTCTTACATGTACAGTTAGGGGCCTTAAGTACATTCCCTTTGTTGTGCCACTGTCACCACCATCTACCCACAGGACTCTTTACATCTTGCAAAACCGAAACTCCAAACACATTGAAAAACAGCTTCCCGTTTCCCTATACCCTGAACCCCTGGTAATCACCTTTCTATTTTCTGTCTGTGAATTTGGCTCCTCTAGATTCCCCATATAAGTGGAATCATCCTGTGTTTGTTCTTTTGTGGTTGGCTTGTTTCACTTAGCATAATGTCTTCTAGGTAAATTTTTTTTAAAGAGCCAATAAATACTTCCAAGCGTCTCATAAGCAACCAGCTGTGCCTGTTCTAGCTGAGGTGCCTCGGTTTATTTACAGATCTTATTAGAAAGTTGCTTCTTCTCATGGTAAAGGAAGTTGGTGTCATTTTATACATCTTTGAAGCAATTCAACATCATTCATGGATTATCCATTTATGGGTTCTCTGAGTGCTCAAAGGCACCAGCACTGACCCTAATAAGCTGTTGGTGGGGGTCATGCAGCCCTTCCACAAGAGAGCCAGAGATGAGGCAGCCCGCCTGACTCAGAGCTGCCAATCCCCAGCCCACACCAGCTCTGTGCTTGATTATGGGTGTGTATTACCATCTGGTATGTGGGTTTAGCAGTAAGAATGGGAAAATCAATCAGGCTTTCCATGTCACATGTTGCTATTATTTTATTTAACACTTGTTGTATGGCCAGTATGGCACCAAGCACAGCATAAAACCTGGAATTACTTGATACACTCCCTGTCTATTATCCAAGGGAAAAACTTGCTTCAGGGGATTCCTCTCAGTCCACTGAAAAGTCGCTTTATTTCCTAATGCCTTCCAAATACAGAGTCTTGATTGTTTAAAGTCTAAAAGCTGTGCTTTAGAATTTTAAGTAAGACCCATTTCAATAAGAGTCTCTTAGTAATTTTCTCTATACTTCATTAAGTTTATATCTTGAAGAAAAATATATCTCTCCATTTTCCATGACATTAGTGCAGGAAATGAAGCAACCACTTCCACTCACTATTTCCCTGGCAGTTTCTGTTTAACAAAATGTGATTTTAGCTGAAGCTTTATTTGTGATTTTAATCATAATTTATATGTTGGACCTCAGTAATTAGAAATTTGAGTGTTAGTCATAGAAAAGCTACTTCCAAGGTACATTATTTTACCAGGATGCCTTCCAATGTTGTGATCTCTTAAAAACTCTGTAAAGTCACATTATTTGCCAGTGTTTGTAATAGACATGATACCTGCCTTTCTCTTATGGCCTTTGGAAGACTCCCCAGTTCTTCCCCGGACTCCAGGGAGTACTGGGATTATTCAAGTGCTTCTTATTCTCAGCTAAGAGACAGAAGTTTCATTTTTGCAGTAAAGAGCCTCAGCCTGCAGAGAACAGTAACAGCTTCTTGAGCATGTCAGCCCTTGCACATACTACCGCCCTGCTGTGTGCAAAAGCAGTTGGAATTTCCTTTCCCTTCCTCTTAATTGATATTCCTCCACTCTTGTTAGGTTTGCCTTTACCATCTATTATCAAAAACTGTGTAACAGAACTAGTGTTCTTTAAAAACATACACAATCCCCTCCCAATGACTTGGGGATGTCTTATTCATTCTATAAAGGAAAGCTGGTCACTAGGTTTGGTCTCTGGGATGTACTAAGATGCTCAGAGTCCCTCTTCTAAAGGAATAGGGGAGAGGATTTATACTCAATTACGTAATACTGTACAAGTCAGGATATAATCAGAGAAGGCGATGGAAATTCAGAAGATGGGAAAATCCCCAGATTTGGGAATCACAGAAGGGGAATGAAAATATCTCACTTTTCTTGAACACATACTATGTATCAGGCACTGTGTTAGACAGCTTTCATACATGAGTTAGTTCAATCTTCACAACCATGACATGAGGAGGCATTTTTTGCTCCAAATTTGGCAACAAAGAGAAAGAAGCTTGTCCAGATCTGACTGTTTGCTCAGCTTTCATGCTTTTTACTGCATTGTTCCGTGCTGATGACACTCTTGCTTCAGATCCTATTCCACTGTTCTACCCCTACATCCCAAAAAGAGGAGAAAGATTGGGGGGCTTCAGACAAACAGATTTTACCAGATTTGAACTGCCTTTTAGTTTGCCCCAGAAATCTGTGGGACCTGTGTGCAGAGAAACATATATGTCCAAAGGGTAGCCAAAATGCAACTCTTTTTTTTAAAGAATGTGATTTTAAGAATTGCATGGCAGGGCACGTTGGCTCACACCTGTAATCCCAGCACTTTGGGAGGCTGAGGCTGGTGGATCACCTGAGGTCAGGGGTTCGAAACCAGCCTGGCCAACATAACGAAACCCCGTCTCTACTAAAAATACAAAAATTAGCCAGGCATGGTGGTGGGCACCTGTAATCCCAGCTACTCAGGAGGCAGAGGCAGGAGAATCGATTGAACCTGAGAGGTGGAGGTTGCAGTGAGCCAAGACTGTGCTGCTGCACTCCAGCCTGAGCAACAGAGCAAGACTCCGTCTCAAAAAAAAAAAGAATGAATTGCATAATTTATTTAGAGGCATACACTGGGGAAGCCTTTTGTATATTCAATTGGGAAAGAGGAAAAAACCAAGTCTAGGACTTAGGTAATTTATTAAAAATTTACTGGGGTTAGGGAAATATACAAAGCCATGACAAAGGAGCACACTTGTACAGAGAGAGCAGCTATCGGAATTCAGATTGAGCACACCTTCATGAGTACCCCTTATGTGCCACTTAGAGGCTTGCCTTTTACACTTTTATCTTCACAACAAGCCTGTGTGTTGGATGCTGATCTCTCCCATTTGACACGAGGAAACTGAGCCCACATAGAAAGTAAGTGATAGAGTTTATATTCAAACTCAGGCCATTTGCCTCAAGTCCAACTAATGACTTAAAAGCAAAAGTATTTGAAATCTGGAAAGAGGCTTTTCAATTCGTTAAAAGCTGGCCTGTCAAAGCTGGAAATGCAGCTTTCTCCACACTCTGGTCTGTCACCTTAGCACCCTGCACCAGAGACAGAGAATGTTACCCCTGGGAACAGCCCAGTGTCTGGCTCTTAGCTCATATGCACGTGCCTCAATTCTAGCTCAAAATTACATTGCCCTGGTTTAGAGGAGGTTGCCTCCCCAATACTTTTGCTACTGCTTGATCTGTAGAACTTTCTTAAGATAAAGCAGCTGTTCCTACCCCAGAAGCCTGAAGGTTGCTGGCACCAAGGCCTCCAGCTAGAGTGGGAATGAAGGTCCCCAACATCAGAGACTGGCAACAAGGTACAGGCCTCAGAATAAGCCTTGTTGAGTTAGCTAATGGCAGGATCTGGCTTTCCATCGTGATCTTCTTACTTCATGACACAACACTTTTTTAGGAAATTCTGCTTTCATTTTTCCTGCTGTACATTAAACAAGATTTAATAACATAGTCTGGAAATACAGATGGGAAGTAGATTTGGGAAGTTAGACTATTTGCAAATTAAAACTATAACTTGTGTTTGAATTACTCCAAAGTTGATATATTTTTCATGAATAATAAAGAACAAATATAGCAAATTAAGTAAATTCTATTCTAATTCAGTATGGTCTGAGTAAAACAGGATGTTACCTGTTTATCTAAGTGTATGAAAGGGTATATATTAAAGCCTGGAGCATAGATTATCAATAAATATTTATATAAAGGAATAAATGTATGGTGATTTTAGGATCTTGCCAAAACCAAGAGTGACAGCCTTCTTTGTGTTAGGCCTAATTTTCAATCTTTATTCTAATAGTGGGGGGATCACGGTGGTAAACAGTTGAAAGTGTCTGCTGCTTCTTTATTCTCTGCCCAAACAGTGTTAAACCACCTTTGCATGGTATCTGCACTCGGTTCTGACTTCTGCTAGTGTGGTTTCTTTCCTCCTTGCTCCCCTACCTCTACTCCAATGTCTGTGTACTACCTGGACCCTTCATTTTGTACTTTTCTGGTGGATAAACACAGAAGGTTTTGTCTTAAAGCTGTAACCACACTCGAGGTACAACCGGAAACTGCTTCAATAAAGGAAGTCAGTATGAACACTTCAGTACCTCCGCCCCTCCCCTCATTCTCCTTGCCCTCCTCCCTCTTCCTCTTCCCCTCATCTTTTTCTTCTTCCTCTACTTATTCTAGAAATGTTTCAGATTAGAAAATAATCTGTTACTTGGCTGTTTAAAAAGGTGATATGTATTGAGTCTCCTTATCTTAAAGATGAAGTTCTGTGTTCACCTAATGTGCAACCATTTATTCTCTAAGTGAGGTGATGATATGATGATTATTTACAGCAGACTGGAGGCACACTGTAAAATTAACATGTCTTACATCTTCCTATAATTCTTTTATGTGTAAATTAATATGCACAATGAAAAATAATTGTATACAACAAAGTGAACTACTGTGCTAGGCTCTGATCCAAAGAAATTGTATGGGTTGGTTTTTGGCATCTAAGGGCACTTTAGCTTTTACCTCATATCAATGAAACTATGTTCCTTTAAATTAGCTCACTAGAAATCTATGCTAATTAGAATAATGAAAAATTGAAATAAGTATGGTATATAGAACAAGAAAATATTCCTGATTCAATTGTTTCATGATTTATTAGCACATTACATTAATGTTTTGTTTCAAAATATGACAGTTATCTTCCCAACATGTTTCTATTTTAAAATGACCTTTACTATTAACATATCTACATGGTGTCAAGTAACTAGAAGGCAAATACAAAATTCATATGAATATTTGCAGACACACCCTCAGTGTCATGAGCCTTGACTACAAAAAAGATGTTGATAAGCTCTGTCCTCACCAATTATTATTTGTTCCTTTTGGAAAGGTACATAGTCTGTTAAAGCACCTGAATTATTTCTAGTCTGAAAATAAATTTAATAGAGCAAATGCTTTTGAGGTCACAGTGTGGCAAAGGTGACATTTTTATTATGGAAAGAGTGAAGCTCTGTTTTTGATCTGCTAAAAAAAAAAATAGACTGGCATAGAGTTTTTTTCCACTCACAAAATTGAATATTTTATTTTGAGATTTTAATTTTCAAAAAGCACCATCGGATAAGAAAATGAATCTTTGTCATATATATTTTGTCCCAACTTTATAATAATTTATTACTAGTATAGATAAGATTTTAATAGGTAGGTAGATCATTTGAGCCAAATCATTTGTCCATGTAAATGTTAGTTATTCATTTATTGAAAATTTCAAAGTTGTGAGATCCTGGACTGTGTTCACCATGAGTGTTTGTAAAACCTTATTTTTACAAAACAACAGTATTGGTACTGGCATAAGGATAGTCATATAAATCAGTGGAATAGAATTGAGAGTCTAGAAATAAATCCACATGTCTATAGGCAACTGATTTTCAACAGTGGTGCAAAAACATTCAATGAGGAAAGAACAGTCTTTTCAACAAATAATGCTGGGACAACTAGATAACCACATGCCAAAGAATAAAGTAAAAAAATATATTTACCTCACACCAAATATAAAAATTAATCCTAAATAGATCAAAGGCCTAAACTTAAGAGCTGTAATTATAAAATTTATAGAAGAAAATGGAGTAATAAATACTTGTGACATTAGATTTGGTAATAGTTTGTCAGGTATGATGATATAACCACAAGCAACAAAACAGAAAATAGAAAAATTGGACCTCATCAAAACTAGAAGCTTTTTGGCTGGGCATGGTGTCTCACACCTATAATTCCAACACTTTGGGAAGCTGAGATGGGAGGATTGCTTGAGCCCAAAGTTCAAGACCAGCCTGGACAACACAGTGAAACCCCATCTCTTAAAAAATAAATAAAACTACTAAAAACTTTTGTGCTTCAAAAGGCACTATCAGGAAGGTGAAAAGACAACCCATAAAATGGGAGACAATATTTGCAATCTGGCAAGAGACTTATGTCCAGAATATATGTAAACTCCTATAACTCAATAATAAAAAGATTAGGCCAGGCGCAGTGGCTCACACCTGTAATCCCAGCACTTTGGGAGACCAAGGCAGGTGGACCACCTGAGGTCAGGAGTTTGAGACCAGTCTGGTCAACATGGTGAAATCTCATCTCTACTAAAAATACAAAAATTAGCCAGGCATGGTGTCAGGCACTTATAATCCCAGATACTCGGGAGGCTGAGGCATGAAAATTGCTTGAACACGGGAGGCAGAGGTTGCAACGAGCCAAATTCACACCACTGCACTCCAGCCTAGGGGATAGAGTGAGACTCTGTCTCCAAAATAATAATTATTAGTAGTAATAATAAAATGATTAATACCGCAATTAAAAAATAGAAAAATGATATGAATAGACATTTCTCCAAGGAAGATATACAAATGGTCAATAGCACATGAAAAGATGCTCAATGTTATTAGTCATCAGAGAAATGCAAATCAAAGCTACAATGAGATACCACTTCACACCCACTAAGATAGCTAAAAACAAAAATTCAGATAACAAATGTTGACAAGGGTGTGGAGAAATTGGAATCCTCCTATGCTGCTAGTGAAAATGTAAAATGATGCAGCCACTTTGGAAAATAGTCTGTTTCTCAAGCAGTTAAACAAGGAGTAACCATATGGTCCAGCAATTCTTCTTCTAGGTAACACCCAAGAGAAGTGAAAGCATTTGCCCACGCAAAATTTTGTATGCAAATGATAACAGCATTATTTATAATAGGAAAAAGGTGGAAACAACTCAAATGTCCATCACTGATGAATGGATTAAGAAACTATGGTATATCTATACAGTGGAATATTTTATGGCCATAAAAAAGAATGATCTACAGGCCAGGCACAGTGGCTCATGCCTGTAATTCCAGCACTTTGGGAGGCCAAGGCGGGTGAATCATCTGGGGTCAGGAGTTTGAGATCAGCCTGGCCAAAATGGTGAAACCCCATTCGAGTGATTTTCCTGCCTCAGCTTCCTGAGTAGCTGGGATTACAGGCACTGGCCACCAAACCCAGCCTGGCAACAGAGCAAGACTCTCTTTCTTTGGTAATTCCCAGATTTACCACTGACACACAGGTTTGCACCACAGACAATTTGCTTTACTAGTAATTGCATCCAACATGTCTCCCTGAAGATGGGCAGAAAACCAAATGGATCCATATACTCCCTTCATCCAGAACTTTGCATTTCACGTTGTCTGGGTGTGACTTACATCATAGTTGCTCAAACTGTGTTTTGTTATGTGTGAAAAATAAATGTCTTCCTTATGACCTCAGTAATAGAAAATCATTAAACATCTTGCACCTGCTTAATCTTTTAGTCAAGATATTTAGTATGGAAAACTAGAGTAATAGAGCCTTTCTCCTTTTAACTCTCTACTCTCAGCCATTATCATTGTTTTTTAAAAAATGAACATTTTCCCAAGGCATTGAGCATCTTTTCTGTAGGCTATAGTTGAGTCTTTCAAATCTGGAAAATAAGAATTTGGAGACGGGTACAAACCTTGGCACAGATGATAGGTGATTTACAAGTCTGTTTCGCTCCCATGTGCAGAGCTTGGCCATACAGTGGAAATCTTGTCAAAAATCTGTTCAATGATTAAAGATTTATTAAGCACTCTGCAATGTCCTATCTATTTTTGAGAACTCACAAAAGAATGTCACTGACCTCCTGGAGATTATAATCCTCTAAATCAAAAACAAAAACCATGAGCTCATTCTCTTTTGCTATTTTCTCATTGTAGTGGAGACATCTGAGTTTCATGGGAAGCATACCATAAGGTAGGAAGAAAAATGCAGAAAATTAGACTTTTAGGTTAGAATGAGGAACTATTTGTCATCTGCTAAATGTAGAAATCCTACTTCCTAGCATAATTACATGGTAATGTCACAGCTGAGATTATTTGACAAAATAGGGAGATTGTTAGTTTTCCACAAAACGATGTAGTATCTTTGATAGCAGTTACATTGAAGAGATCCACATTCAGTTACAGCTAGTGGTCAAAAAATTTTTCTTACAACTTTTGTTATGTAAAAAAGTGCTTTCACATTACCGAACACTAAAAATTCTTCTGTAAGCTATAACAGATGTTACTTGAGCTCTAATTGCCCCTTCTAGCCAGTGTGTGAACATAGCATCATATAAATCCAAGTCTAACCAAGCATAGTTGTATTTTATCCATGCATAGTTCAAACAACGGTGCTTAATTTCTTATGGCAGAGATTGCACAAACATTGCCCTTTAAAAATTTGATATATGGTTAAGATATATACACTTTCATAAAATCAACAAAACAATGAACAAAATTCTATAGTAAGTCCAACAGAATATTAAAAAAATTAATAATAGTGTCTTTTCTCTTTCCTTAATATATTTTATATTCAAGTAAAAACTCAGTGGATATAAAAAGGCAAGAACAAAAGTTGAATATACATAACTGTTACAATGACTGTTCTAAATACAGGTGATAAAGCCACGGCATCACAAGCATTACGTAACTTTTTCTTCTTTTTTTTTTTTTTGTATCTATTAAACTTTCATTTTACAAAATCACTTTCATGGTTGTCTATAATTTTGGATTCTCTCCTTGATTCAAATTTTCATTGTAACTTGGCCCTTCTCTCATGTTTTTAAGTATTCTCTGAAAATACTTTAGTGGCTACTCGATAATTATATTTTGTGAATGCATAATTATTTATTAATCGACTCCCTATTTTTAGAAATTTTGTTGTCTCTATTTTGGGCTACTATCAAAACAGTGCAATCAACATCTTTGTACTTAGATTTTTAACAACTTTGTTGATATATAAATGTATAAGGCGATCAACTGCGCATAAATTGTGTAACTTGACAAGTTTTCATACATGTATACTGCCCACAAGGCTATCACTATAATCAAGATAATGAACATCTCTATCATCCCAAAAAGTTCTCTCATACCCTTAGTAGTCCCTCCTTGCTTTTCACCTTCATCTCCAGGAAATCATTAGCTGCTTTTCACCGCTATAGATTAGTTTTAATTTTTTAGAATTTTACTTAGTGGAATCACATAATATGTACTCTGTTACTCTTTTGTCTGTTTTTTTTCACTCAACATAATTACTTTGAGATTTATGCATGTTTTATATATATATATTTTATTGCACTTCAGGTTCTGGGGTAACATGTGCAGAACATGCAGGATTGTTGTATAGATACATACATGGCAATGTGGTTTGCTGCCTCCCCATCACCTATATCTGGCATTTCTTCCCATGTTATCCCTCCCCAACTCCCTACCCCCTGCTGTCCCTCCCCTAGGCCGCCCCAACAGACCCCAGTGTGTGATGCTGCCCTCCCTGTGTCCATTTGTTCTCATTGTTCAACACCTGCCCATGAGTGAGAACATGCAGTGTTTGATTTTCTGTTCTTGTGTCAGTTTGCTGACAATGATGGTTTCCAGATTCATCCATGTCCCTACAAAGGACACAAACTCATTGTTTTTTATGGCTGCATAGTATTACATGGTGTATATGTGCCACATTTTCCTTCTCCATTCTATCATTTATGGGCATTTGGGTTTGCTATTGTAAACAGTGCTGCAATGAACATATGTGTGCATATGTCTTTACAATAGAATGATTTATATTCCTGTGGATATATACCCAATAATGGGATTGCTGGGTCAAATGGAATTTCTATTTCTAGATCCTTGAGGAATTGCCACACTTTCTTCCACAATGGTTGAACTAATTTACACTCCCACCAACAGTGTAAAAGTGTTCCTATTTCTCCACATCTTCTCCAGCATCTGTTGGCTCCAGATTTTTTAATGATCACCATTCTAACTGGTATTTAAATGTGATTTTGATTTGCATTTTTCTAATGACCAACGATGATGATCATTTTTTCATAGGTTTGTTGGCCTCATATATGTCTTCTTTTGAAAAGTGTCTGTTCATATTTTTTGCCCACTTTTGAATGGGTTTGTTTGTTTGTTTTCTTGTAAATCTGTTTTAATTCTTTGTAGATTCTGGATATTAGCCCTTTGTCAGATGAGTAGATTGCAAAAATTTTTCCCATTCTGTTGGTTGCGAGTTCACTCTAATGATTGTTTCTTTTGCTGTGCAGAAGCTATGGAGTTTAATTAGATCCCATTTGTCTACTTTGGCTTTTGTTGCCAATGCTTTTGATGTTTTAGTCATGAAGTCCTTGCCTATGCCTATGTCCTGAATGGTTTTCCCTAGGTTTTCTTCTAGGGTTTTTATGGTGTTAGGTCTTATGTTTAAGTCTTTAATCCATCTGGAGTTAATTTTAGTGTAAGGTGTCAGAAAGGGGTCCAGTTTCTTCTTTCTGTACATGGCTAGTTTTCCCAACACCATTTATTAAATAGGGAATCCTTTCCCCATGGCTTGTTTTTGTCAGGTTTGTCAAAGATCAGATGGTTGTAGATGTGTGGCATTGCCTCCAGGGCCTCTGTTCTGTTCCATTTGTCTATATCTCTATTTTGGTACCAGTACCATGCTGTTTTGATTGCTGTAGGCTTGTAGTATAGTTTGAAGTCAGGTAGTCTGATGCCTCCTGCTTTTTTCTTTTTGCTTAGGATTGTCTTGGCTATGTGGACTCTCTTTTGGTTCCATATGAAGTTTAAGGTGGTTTTTTCCAGTTCTGTGAAGAAGGTCATTGGTAGCTTGATGGGGATAGCATTGAATATATAAATTCCGTTGGGCAGTATGACCATTTTCATGATAATGATTCTTCCTAACCATGAGCATGGAATGTTTCTCCATCTGTTTGTGTACTCTCTTATTTCCTTGAGCAGTAGTTTGTAGTTCTCCTTGAAGAGGTCTTTTACATCCTTTGTTAGTTGTATTCCTAGGTATTTTATTGTCTTTGTAGCAATTGTGAATGGGAGTTTGCTCATGATTTGGCTCTCTGTTAGTCTGTTATTTGTGTATAGAAATGCTTGTGATTTTTGCACATTCATTTTGTATCCTGAGACTTTGCTGAAGTTGCTTATCAGTTTAAGGTGATTTTGGGCTGAGATGATAGGGTCTTTTAAATATACAATCATGTCATCTGCAAATAGAGACAATTTGTCTTCCTCTTTTCTTAATTGAATACCTTTACTTTTTTTTTTTCTTGGCTAATTGCTCTGGCTAGAACTTCCATTACTATATTGAATAGGAGTGGTGAGAGAGGGCATCCTTTTCTAGTGCGGAATTTCAAAGAGAATGCTTCCAGTTTTTGCCCATTCAGTATGATATTGGCAGTAGGTTTGTTGTAAATAGCTTTTATTGTTTTGAGATGTGTTCCTTCCATATCTAGTTTATTGAGAATTTTTATGATAAAAGGCTGTTTAATTTTGTTGAAGGCCTTCTCTGCATCTGTTGAGATAATGATGTGGTTTTTGTCTTTGCTTATGTTTATGTGGTGGATTACGTTTATAGACTTGTGTATGTTGAACCAGCCTTGCATCCCTGGAACAAAGCCTACTTGATTGTGATGGATAAGCTTTTTGATGTGCTCTTGCAATTGGTTTGCCAGTATTTTATTGAAGATTTTTGCATCTATATTCATCATGGATATTGGCCTGAAGTTTTCTTTTTTTTTGTTGAGTCTCTGCCGTGTTTTGGTATCAGGATGATGTCCGTCTCATAAAATGATTTAGGAAGGATTCCCTCTTTCTGTATTGTTTGGTATAATTTCAGAAGGAATAGTACCAGCTCCTCTTTGTACGACTGATAAAATTCAGCTGTGAACCCTTCTGGACCTGGACATTTTTTGGTTGGTAGGCTATTAATTGCTGCCTCAACTTCAGCCCTGTTATTGGTCTATTCAAGGTTTCAACTTCTTTCTGGTTTAGGCTTGGCAGGGTGCCAGTGTTCAGGAATTTATCCATTTGTTCCAGGTTTACTGGTTTATGTGCATAGAGTTGTTTATAGTAATCTCTGATTGTACTTTGTATTTCTGTGGAATCAGTGGTGATATCCCCTTTATCGTTTTTTATTGCATCTACTTGATTCTTCTCTTTTCTTTTTTATTAATCTGGCTAGCGGTCTGTCTATTTTGTTG
>CAUYLG010042177.1:0-19901 GCA_963573385.1 Cacajao melanocephalus | reverse complement strand
GATGAAAATAACAAACAAGCAGCCAACCAATATTTTATTTAAACCTGTGAAATGCTATGCAATTGCTGAGGAGTGATTTACTTCCAATTATGTGGCCACTTTTAAAATAGGTGTAATATGATACTGAGAAAAATGTATGTCTTGTGGATTTGGGGTGGAGAGTTCTGTAAATATTTGTTAAGTTTACTTGTTCCAGGTCTGAGTTCAAGTCCTGGATAGCCTTGTTAATTTTCTATCTCATTGATCTGTCTAATATTGACAGTATAATGTTAAAGTCTCCCATAATGACTTCCATTCAATTTTTATCATGAGATAAAAATTCAATCACATCTTCAGCCTCCACTTCTAATTCTAGTTATCTTGCTATTTCCATTACACCTGTAGTTATTTTCTCCACTGAAGTCTTGAAACCCTCAAAGTCATCCACAAGGGTTGACTTTTTCCAGACTCCTGCTAATGTTGATACTTTGCCCTCCTCTCATGAATCATGGTGAATCTTTTTTAGAAGGTTTTCAAATTGCTTTGCCCACATCCATTAGAGGAATCACTGTCTATGACAGCTATAGCTTCATGAAATGTGTTTCTAAAATAATGGGACTTAAAAGCTGAAATTACTCCTTGATCCATTAGCTACAGAATGGGTGTTGTGTTAACAGGTATGAAAACATTAATCTCCTTGTACATCTCAATCAGAGCTCTTGGGTGACTAGATACATTTTCAATGAGCAGTAATATTTTGAAAAGAATCTTTTTTTTTCCCTGAGCAGTAGATCTCGACAGTGTGCTTAAAATATTCAGTAAACCATGTTGTAAACAGATATGCTGTCATCCAGGCTTTATTGTTCTATTTATAGAGCATAATCAGAGTAGATTTAGTATAATTCTCAATGACCCTAGGATTTTCAGAATGGCAAATGAGCATTGGCATCAACTTGAAGTCACCAGTTTCATTAGCTCCTAACAAGAAAGTCAGCCTGTCCTTTGAAGATTTGAAGCCAGCCATTGACTTCTCTCTCTAGCTACAAAAGTCATTGAGAGCATCTTCTTCCAACATAAGGTTGTTTTGTCTATGCTGAAAATCTGTTGTTTAGTGTAGACACCTTCATTAATGATCTTAGCTAGATCTTCTGGATAATTTGCTGCAGCTTCTCTGTCAGCACTTGCTTCTTCACTTTGCACTTTTATGTTATGGAGACAGTGTCTTTTCATAAACCTCATGAACCAATGTCTGTTAGCTTCAAACTTTCCTTCTGAAGCTTTCTCATTTCTCTCATAGAATCGAAGAGTTAGGGCCTTGCTCCGGATTAGACCTTGACTTAAGGGAGTGTTGTGGCTGGTTTGATCTTCTATCCAGACCACTCAAACTTTCTTCCTAACAGTAATGAGGCTGTTTCGTTTTCTTATCATTTGTATGTTCACTGGAATAGTACTTTGTATCTCCTTCAAAACCTTTCTCTTTGCATTCACAACTTGGCTAACTGATGTGTGGTTGATGGTGTAGAGTCCTAGCTTCTGACCTGTCTCAGCTTTCAACGTGCCTTCCTCACAAAGCTTAGCTATTTCTAGCTTTTGATTTAATGTGAGACACGTGCAACTCTTCCTTTCACTTGACCAGTTAGAGGCCATTGTAGGGTTATTAGTTGGTCTAATTTCAATATTGTTCTGTCTGAGGAAATAGAGAGACCTGGGAGAGGGAGAGAGATGCAGGAACACCTAGTTGGTGGAACAGTCAGAACATATATGACATTTATTGATTAAGTTTGCTGGAACTTAATCTGCATCTTATATAGGTGCAGTTTGTGGTGTCTCAAAAAATAATAGTTACATCAAAGATCAATGATCGCAGATCACCAGAGCAGATGAAATAATAAGGGAAGAGTTTAAAATATTGTGAGAATTGCCAAAATGTGACACAGAGACAGGAAGTGAGTACATGTTGTTGGAAAAATGGTGTCAATAGGCTTGCTTAATACAGGGTTGCCACAAAACTTCAATTTTAAAAATGCAATGCATGAGGTGCAATAAAGTGAAGTACCATAAAATGAAGTATGCCTATACACTATGTGGCTTTTAAATTATTTTCTTTGGAGAAAGGGACTCTTAGAAGGAAAGAGAGAAGGGAGATATTTGAATTACAGAGAGCACCAAGGTTGAGTGGAATCTACTAAGAACTGAAGCGTATGTCAGTGTTTAATCAATCTCCTCTTTGAGTGTATTAGTTAGGGTTCTCCACAGAAGATACCTCTTTGAGTGTATAATCAATCTCTTTGAGGGTATTAGTTAAGGTTCTCCACAGAAACAGAAGCAATAGGTAATGTACATACATACATATATATATACCAATAGGTAATATATGGACATATATACATGCACATATAAACACACATATATATCTACATATATACACACATGTGTTTATTTATTATGATTTGTATATATTTAGAGAGATTTATTTATTACGCTATTTGGGCTTACACAATTATAGAGGCTAAGATGTCCCATAATCTTCTGTGTGCAAGCTGGAGACCCAGGAGAGCTGATGGTATAGTTTGAAGCCCTAGAGCCAGAGAGCTAATGGTATAGATTCTATTCCAGGTCTGAGGGACTGAGAACCAGGAGCTCTGAGGGCAGAAGGTCAATGTCCTGGCTCAAGCAGTCAGGCAGGGGTGAGTTCAACCTTTCTCTGCCTTTTTATTTTTTTTTTTAGGTCCTCAGTAGATTAAATGATGCCCACTCACATTGTCAAGGGAAACGTTTGCTCAGTTCACCAATTCAAATGCAATTCTCTTCTGGATAAACCCTCATGGACACAACCCAGAAATAACGCTTAACCAGCTCTCAGGCATCCTGTGGCCCAAGTCAAACGGACACATAGAATTAACCACACAGAGGCTTGGGGTTGGCTCTGGAACTACTCTTACAGAGAACTGCCTCTGGAACTACTCTGAGAGAGAACTGCCTTACAGCAATATAGGTGTTTAGACTGGAGGGTCAGGGTTAGACCCAAAGACAACTATGCTCCTTTGTCTTCAGGAATTTCAAGAAGAATTATATCTGTTTCACCATTATCCCTCAGTTAATCCAGAATACAGACATTGTTAGAACAAAAAATTATTTTGTTACTTCTAATTATCTCCTGTTCACTCCATTGGTGAAGAAGAGAATTTCTGCCTAAAATAGAATGAGACAGCTGAACATGTAACACTTGACATGAGACGGATGAGATTGGCAGCAGGTTGTTAGTCATATAAACTCATGGTCCAGGGGAGAACGTTGCTCACCACACAGGGCCACATGAGGGTTTCACTGGGGAACAAGTGAACCAGAAGGGGCTGTGGGAGGCTGGCGTTGTAGTAACCAGAGATTGGGGTGCCCCTGGCTCCCACAGAAGAGTATGGTTGGTTTCTTTGAATAATTCCACAGTCTGGCAAGGAGGCAAAATCCACTGGGCTGAGGACTGAGTAGGGTTCAGCTAGTCTGGCTGACAAGGGAACTAGCCAGGTGGGGAACCTATCTTGTTGGTGAGGGATGGAGTATGTACATATTCATCATGAGCAGGGGAACTTGTGGAGCCCGGTGTGGCTCAAAGACATCAAGGCAGCACTTGAAGTTTTAGTTCTTACATTACTAAAGGCTCACAATCCTAAAATGTAATTGAAAACAAGATCAGGAGAAGTGAACCCACAGATACGGATGGTAAGTGTGTATACCTTCATATCTTAATCTAGTGAACATTGATGTGTTTCAAGGAAGTGAAATTGTTGATTTTTTTTATTTTTGCCACAAACAGTTACAGTTATATTTATGGGTATTAGAAGTTATTTTTTCAGTTATTTTACTTACACTGTCTTCTTTCAGATTTATTTAAGTTAATAAGAGGGTCCAGCAAATTTGCCACATAGAATAACAGCAAAAATATCAGTAGCATTCCTTTATCCCAGCAATAATAGTGAAATTTTTAAAAACCTCAGTTACAATAACAATATAAACAACAAAATTATTTGAAATAAATCCAACAAAAGATGTATAAAATCTATATGTAGCTTATAAAACTTCACTGGAATATTTAAAATATGTTAATTAATAAAGTGACATATACTATGTTATTTGATAGGAAGACCTAGTGTAATAGAGATGTTTATTTTCAATGAATTGGTCTGTAAGTTTCACATAAATTCAAACAAAACCCCAACAGGATTTGCCTTGGAAGTTGACAAACTGATTTGAAAATTAATCTGGAATGGAAAATAAGTAAGAAGAGTCGACGTATCTTTGAAGAAGAAAAACAATGAAGCATCCCAAATGCCAAAACATACTATAAAGCTTTTGTAATTTAAAGTGTGATATTAGCCCAGGAATAAACAAAGTTATAGAATTAGAAAAGGGAGTTCAGATACAATTCTTATACATTAGAATTTTGTATAAGAAAAAGATGATACACAACGCAGTGACAAAGGTATAGACTACTTAGTAAACATGGTTAAGATAATTTGCTATCCATTTGGAGAGAAATAAAATTAGATTTCATCTCTCTTCATAAACAAAATATTCCAGGTGATTAAGGAGCAAAATAGAATGTTTATAGTTTTAAGAGTAAATTAAGCGAGAGTAATTTAAGCAAGACACAAAATATTAAAAAATATCTACCTTAAAAAACTAAAGCATGATAAAGCGATGTGAGAAAGAAAACTAAGTTGCATGCTATTGACCTGAAAAAACTTGCAACATGTATAACAAATAACTGATGTTGAGAACATCTAATTAACACTCCAGCTCCCCTCAACACAGCCCAATTAAAAATGAAAAAAATATGAATAGACAGTTTACAGAAAAGGCATGGCAAACAAACATGTGACATAATGCTTTAATCTCAACAGCAATTAGAAAAATGAAAATTAAAAGCACAAGCTATCAGTCTTAAACCATTCAATCATTTTTAAGTGTTCCATGTTGATAAATATCATCAGTTGAAGAGAGTAAAGTAGAATTGTGTACTCTTATACATGTTGTTGGTAGTGAATACTGGTAGCTTTTTTTCTGAAATCTATTAAGTAGTATGCTCTAAAATTTAAAAGGGCAGAAATCAATGAAATAGAAATTGACAACAAATGGCATAAATTAACTAGGCCAAAAATTTATTATTTAAAGAGATCAACCAAACAGCTAGAGATCTACAAATATAGAAGAGAAAGAGAGAAACACAAATTACTAATATCAGAAATGAAAGAAAGCCTATTGCTACAGTACAGACATTAAAAGTGTAACAAAAGAATATTACAATATAAATAATTTTATGCCAACATATTTGATAAATTAAATGAAACAGATAACTTCCTTCAAGTTATTTGACAAATACAAATTAACAAAATAATCACAAAATGAAACAGAAAATATGGATAATCCTATAACTATAGAGAAATTGAATTAAGCATTAAAAAACTCTTTTACACATAAAATCCTGTGCTCAGCTGGTTTTACTGGTGAATTCTATAAACATGTAAGAAATAATACCAATTTTATACAAACTCTTTCACAAAATAAGGAAGGAGGTGTTACTGTCCAACTTACTTTATGAGGTTAATACAAGCTTAATACCAAAATCTGACATAGACATTACAAAAATTATAGATCAATATCACTCATAAATATAGATAGAAATGCTCTAAATAAAATATTATCAAATTGAGTCCAACATTTTATTAAACTAATAAATGAATAAAGTCACATTTACAAAACCAACACACAAAAATCAGAAGTGTTTATCTGAAGAATGCAAGGTTGGTTTAACATTTAAAAAATATCAACCAATATAATTTGCCACATTAAGGAAATAAATGGGAAAGCCCATATGATCATCCAAGTAGATATAAAGCATTTGAAAATAGTTAACATCTATTAATAAAAACAACTCACAAGCTAAGAATAGGAAGATATTCCTCAATCTGGTAAGATGAATCTATTAACAACTAATAGCTAACATTCCTGCTTAATGATAACATTTTGAACCTTCTCCTTCTAAGACTGGGAGTAAAGCAAGGATGCCTACCTTCATCACTTCTATTCAGTCTTGTACTGGTGATGCTAGCCATTGCCATAAAGCAAAAAAGAAATAAAAGTGTAAATATTGCAAAGAAAGAAGTAAAAATGTTTCTATTTGCACATAACGTGATTTTTAGGCAGAAAATTTATGGAATCTATAAAGTATTGAACTAATAAGTGAATTTGGTAAGGCTGCAGGATACAAGGTTAATATACCAAAATAAATTGTGTTTTTGTGCACCAGCAACCAACAACTTGAAAAGATATCTTTAAGAAAATGAATTGCTTATTTTAAAAAATATTTAAGTGAACTATTTAGGACAAATTTTAATAAAAGATATATAAGGCATTTACACTTAAAATTACAAAGCATGCTGAGAAGACTTAAATAAGTGAAAAAGTATATCATTTTAATTAATTAGAAAATCCAATATTGTTAAGATGCAAATTCTCCCAAATTAACTCAGGTTTCTTTCCATCCAATCTTAATTTCAGCAGAATTTGAAAAAACAAAATTGAAAACTAGATTTTAAAATTTATATGGAAATACCAATTACTTAAAATACCCCAAACGATTCTAAAAAAGAATAACAAGGTCAGGGAACTTACACTACTACCTGACTATAAGACTTAGTACAATGTCATAGTAATCAAGACAAGATGGTACTGGAATAAGGTCATCAAATAAGTGAATGGCACAGAACAGTGAGCCCAGAAATACATTCAAGCTGATGTGGCCATTTGATTTTCAACAAGGCACTAAAACAATACAATGTAGAAAGGAAAATCTTTTCAACAAATGGAGCAGGATTAATTATATCCATACGGAAAAAAATGAAATTTAATTTTTATGTCAGTTCATACTCTAAATTAAGTTGAGATGGCTGCTAGACATAAACATAGCTAAAACCATGAATTGTTTGTAAGAAAACGTTGAAGAATATGTTTGTGAATTAGAGTAGAAAAGTTTTCTTGGACAGGTCACAAAGAGCAAAAACCATTAAAAAACTGACAATTTGACTTCATCAGAATTAAAAATGTGTTCATCAAAAGACAACATTAAAGAAACAAAGGACAGGCTTGGAGGCTCATACCTATAATCCTAGCAATTTGGGAAGCTAAGGTGGGAGTCCAGGGGTTCAAGACGAGCCTGAGCAACATAGCAAGACCTCATCTCTACAGAAAATTTTAAAACTTAGCTGGGCATGGTGTTGTATGCCTGCAGTCCTAGCTATTCAGGAGGCAGAGGTGGGAGGATTGCTTGAGCCCAGGAAGCTGAGGCTGCAGTGAGCTATAATCATACCATTGCACTCCAGTGACAGAAAGAAACACTGTCTAAAAAAAAAAAAAGGAAATAAATAGGCAAACCACAGACTGGGAGAAAATGTTTGCAAAACAGATATTGGATAGAGACCCAGAATTCAGCATATATAAAGAACTTTGACGACAAAAGACAAACTGGAGAAAAATGGGCAAAATATTTGTACAGATACCTTACGAAAGAAAATATATGACTATCTAATAAGCACATAAAATACTTGATGTTGTCATTAGAAAAATACAAACAAACCACAATAAGATATCATAACTCTCAAATGCGCTCAAATTAAAAGACAAAAAATGTCAGATGTCGGTAGGAAGTGGAGTAATGAAAAGCCCTGCAAAAAGAGTACATACCATAAAATTCCATTTGTATAAAGTTCTAGAACAGGGAAAAGGATGGTTCACAGTTAGAAAAGTAGTTGTTTTGGGGGGTGGGAGTGAGAATTGACAGGAAAGGGCATAAAGGAACTTTCTGGGGTGATGTTAATGTTTTGTATTTTGATAGAGTTTAGTATGACACCAGATACAGTTTGTTAAAACTCTGTGAGTGTTCACTTAAGATTTGAACATTTTATGGCACATAAATTTTACATAAAAATTAAAACTCTAAAAAAGAGTTGACTTTAGCTTGCTATATGAGTTAAGTGTTTAGGGAGAAGTATCCTGATTTCTCAAATTTGCTTGGAAATACATTAAAAAATTAAATGGATTAATGGATTGATTGAGGAATAGACAAGCATGTGATAAAACACGTTAACATGTCTAAGCATGTTAATGGTAGAATCTACATAGTGATATGCTGGTACTCAAGTTTATTTCATCTTTGCTGTTTGGAAGTTTCATAATAAAGTATTGGAAAAAAAGATGGGCATATATTTTGACCCGTTTTATTTATGTCTAGTTTTTATTTTTTCTTGGAGATGAAGTCTGGCTCTGTCACCACGCTGGAGTGCAGTGGTATAGTCATAGCTCACTGCAGCCTCCATCTCCTGGGTTCAAGAGATCTTCCTGCCTTATCTCCCAAAGCACTGGGATTACAGGCATGAACCACCATGTCCAGCCCTATATCTAGTTATTATCATAAAGAAATATACTCCACATGTGTGTTAAGAGGCATATATAAGGGTGGTCATTGCAGTATTTGTAGTAGCAGAAGATAAAAAATAAAGGGGGTGGCATACATGAAAGACTATGGTTAAAAAGACTATGTTATGTCTATACATAGTATAACTGCAAAAATTGCAAAAAAAGAATGAATTAGATCTATTTGTACTGACACAGAAAGATCTCCAAGGTATATTTGAAAGTAGAAAATGGAATTATAGAATAAAATGTAAAATGCATTATCCTTTATGTAAAAATTTTAAAAGCCAACAGTTAGCAAGATATGTATAAATATACATGTATATAAAGGCTTAGGAAAAGATCTAGAACAAAAAGCACATTTTGCTATAAAGGACAGGATAGTAAACATTTAAGGCCCTATAGGCCATATCACTTCTGTTGCAACTACTTAACGCTAACATTATAGTGTAAAAGCACCCACAGACAACAAATAAATGAATGAACACAGCTGTCTTCCAATAAAACTTGATTTTCAAAATCAGGTGATGGGCCAGATTCTACCTGTGACCCTAACTTGCCAACCCTTAATCTAGTAGTATGACTGATTGCAGTGATGGCCCCAATTCTTCACTTCTTCCTGTATTCATACTCAGCTCTGTATCTTTGTTTTGCCCTCTCCTTCTGACTCTGGGCTTAGCTAAGCAATTTGCTTTGAATCAATAGGATGTGAGATTCAATTTGGTGAGGTTGATGCAAGCAGAGGCTTGAAAGATACTGATGCAATGGCGTTTGCTTGCGTTGTGCCCTTGCTGTTACTCTGAGAATGTGCCAGCCCAGCCTGCAGGAGGGGGAGAGAGATGGAGGAGAGTCCAGTCTCCCCAGCTGTCCCAGCTGAGTCTACCCTAGATTGCCACCCTAAATTAGACCCTCAGATTTGTGGGCAAACCCAAAACCCAGTCAAGTTGAGTACAGACCACACTAGATAAGTAAGCAATCAACACTCCTTGCTGTGTGCTAGTGAAGCTTTGTTCTGTGGCATCAGCTAACTCATAGAGAAACAGAACACACTCAACTGATAACATTGGTTACCTCTGAGGAGGGGAGCAGAACAGGAGTAGTTTTGTAATTTAAAAATATAATAATACATTTTAACAGAGAAATTATGTAGTGATGTTCTAGGATTCAGAAAATGGAGGTTCCAGTCAAGGTTCTTTGGAAGGTCAGGCAGAGGCACAGACAGAAGTAAAGGATCAATGTCTATTTGCCATTTCTTTTCTTCTATCTCTAATATTTTTCTATCTTTTCTAACTTTTTCTCTATCCTCTGCCTATAAATATGTCCAAACTCTTATATTCTTTAAAAAAGAAAACCCTTTCTTGCCCTTGTAACCTTGTTTGGCTTTAATCTAGTTCTCTTCTTTCTTTTTTAAAACATAATTTTATAAATAACAAGGGAATTAATGCATGTACATGCCAATAAAAATTCAAACAGTACAGGAAGCCTAAAATAAAAAATAAAAGCTTTCTTTCCTGCCCACCACCTCTCCACTAGTGCTGCTCCCTGGAGCCAATAGCTTTAAAATGATTCTGCTTCTATTTTTCTCTGGCGGTTTTCTACATTTTCTAAATAACATGCTTATACCTCCATTTCTTGACTTATATATTTTGGCTCCTCTGCATGAACGATGCCCTCACCCTGCATTTATACCCATCATATCTTTTAAATTTTTGGTTCTATTTTTATACTGTATAGCTTTAAATCATATTCTAAAGTATCTATTCCTTTCTTTATAGTGGTGTTTACATTTTTATCCAAGTCATATGCCCACCTGATTAAAAGCAATGGCCCAGTCCTTCGATTATTCAGTTCCCACTTTAATCATGTTTTTGGAGGCAACCACTTCTAAATGCCAGGAGTGCAGGTGAAGCACCTGGGGACCAATTGAGATGCAAATCCTGAGTAGTAGGTCTGTAGACTACGCTGAGAATCTGCATTTCTGACAAGCTCCCAGGTAACACTGATGCCGCCCTCTCAGATCTGATGAATCACAGGTAGCACTTTGAGTAGGGACAGTAGGTATGTATTTGGGGTGGCAAAGGGTTGCTAATCACAGAAGCTCATGTTTTGAAGCAGAATTTAAACAGGAAGGTGAAGCCCAAGCCCTGATACGAGGGCTCTGTATGACAGGAAGGCTGAGCTGGGCAGCCTCTGTTCTTCCCAAGCCTGCGTATTCACCTTGATCCATAGTCTCAAAGTTTTCATTCTCCTCAACTCCACACAAAAGACCATACCAAAGACTTCCTGAAGGCTGGGCTCCTTGGCTTATGCCTGTAATTCCAGCACTTTGGGAGGCCAAGGCAGGCAGATCACTTGAGGTCAAGAGTTCGAGACCAGCCTGGTCAACATAATGAAACCCCACCTCTACTAAAAATACAAAAATTAGCCAGGCGTGGTGCCAGGCACCCGTAATCTCAGCTACTTGGGAGGCTGAGGCAGGAGAATCGCTTGAACCCAGGAGGCATAGGTTGCAGTGAGCCAAGATCACACCACTGCCCTGCAGCCTGGGCAAAAGAGTGAGACTGTGTCTCAAAACAAAAACAAAAGCAAAAACACAAAAACTTCCTGGTGGTCTAGTTTGACTTACGAGAGTTTCTGAGATGCAGAAGTTCCAAGCTGACCCTTTGTAACCTAAGGAAAACATAGAAGCACTATTTAGAGGCCTGCACTCTTGTTCTCCCACATCCACTCAATCTTTTTCCTCTCCATCAATTTAGTTCCCAGCTTCTACCTTGAGGTCATGAAACATAATTCTAGCACATCAGAAATGCAAATATCTGGCACTCTCCCCTATGGTTTTTATCTGTATTCTGGAAAAATAAGGATGCTGCATAAGCATAATGGAAGTAATACATTTGTCTTACTGGGTTCCCTCAGAAGCCAACCCTCAGATAAGGAATTGAATACAAATAGTTTATTTGGGAGATGATCCCACGAAACACCAGGAGAGGAGTAGGGAAGTGAGACAGGGAAGAAGAGGCAGTCAGTAAAGAATGTGGAGAAAAGCAGGTTATCTCTGTGAGTACCTGGAACTTAATCCCATTGAGCAATGCTAAGAATAAGTGTGAAATATACACCTTAGATCTGTCCTGCCTGAGGGTGAGGGAGCCAGGGTATTCATACAACAGCTCTTTGGATATGGGTTGCTCCTAGGTGGAGTGATTTCCCTGGCACTCAGGGTCTGTTGCACACGCAGCAAAGTGGCAGCAAGAGCTAGCCCCCAGGGAAACTATGCATATGGGCAACTAGAGCTACCCCTACTTCTAACCATTTCAGATAGTTCCAGGGATTGAGGGTGTTGGCATTGGTCAGACGAGCATCCAAAGCCTGTTGATTCTTCCTTGATCCTATCTGGACATTAAAAGCTGTGTATTAACAGCTTTGGGGAGGACTGCAACAAGTATACCCCTGACAGGCAGACCACCTGTCCCTCACCAGGGCGTGGGCAGATGTAATCTAGGTGTCTTGAGATGAGGGGTTAGAAAGCAACCCCAAACGGGGTGTGAGGACCCCTAGCCTGGCACCCTTGATGTTTTATTTACACTGTGAAACAATCAGGTTTGTTCCTCCCTCTATGGTGTTTGCCCTGCACCCTGCTCTTTAGATTTACCTCCCAGGAATGTGTGTCAAGGAGATAGATCTGTGGAGAAAAGGCACCCAGAGGGGCTATTTTCAAAGAGACTATTTTAAGGCTGCCCTTCCAGCCCGCCACATCCTGACATTTGGTATATTTAGCATCATCCATAGACAGGGCTAATGGATTTTTAGTTGCAAATCATTATGATTCAAACCACTGCAGTCTTTATTTTTTTAATTGCAAGTAAGTCGTGCACATAAACACACACACATACACACACACCCCACATACATTAATAACTATGTTGCATTTATACATGAAAAATGCTTCCAATGAAAGCGATTCTCTAGTTAAACTTACAAGTCTTTGCTATTGAACTCTTTATATTTGGGAGGAGGGGCTAATGCTGCAGGTTAGTGTGTATTGCCCTCACACTGTGCGTGAAGTGCACATGTATTTGGTCAAAGAAAAGAATGCACAAAAGGTGTTTTAAATTGACAGCCCAAGACAGGAGTAATTTGACATGCCATTCTTTGCCTCCTGCTCCCGGAGTTGCAGAGCACTGCTGATTTGCCTCACTGAATACAAATTTATATTGTCCCTTTCATTAATATGGTTTCTTTTCATCCTGTGAATTAATCTTCTTTTGCCAGCACAATAAAGACTCTAGAGTAACAAGTTCCAATGTCAAGAATCAAAACTGCAGTAGGCTCAGGCTTTCTGATGGCAGTCTTGTTCCGATGCAGCCCCAAGAGCTGTATTAATTAACTGCAGATAAAATAGGGATCGCATAATCAAATGACACGTCCTCAGCTCACCTCTGCCCTGTGGTCACCTTGCCAAGGCTTGACTTCCCACTTCCTCTGATGATTGATTTAGTGAGTTTTGGGGTCTTGGACTCTCCATTCTGGATATTAATTCAAGCATCAAACTCTCCACTGTTTTTAAAAATCATCTGCCTGGTGTCATGGTTTGGGCCTGGACTTGAAAGCTCCACCCTAGACTGAACCCACAGTTTCCAAGGCAGACATTTGGTCTCACATGTTTACGTATCCCTGCAGCATCTTGTACAATGCTGGAAACAGTGGGTACTCAGAAAATACAGGTTGGAGTGCGTAGATAGTATATGTGAGTATACGACAAAGTATAGTCGCCACAACAAGGCCCAGTTTCCCTGGGGCATGAGACTAAATGGGAGCGGGCCCTTTCATTCTGATAAGATGGATCCATTCTAACAAACAGCTTCAACACCATGGCGATAAGTCTCCAAATATTGAGCACTAAGTACTGGAACAGTGGTTCTCAAAGTGTGGTGCTTGGACCAGCAGCAGCATTACTGGAAACAAGTAGAAATGCAAGTTCTAGTGCCCCATCCCACCCTGCTGAATTATTATAAAAACTCTGCAGATGGGGCCCAGTCATCTGGGTTTTGACATGCCTGCTGGTGAATCTAGCCCACAATTAAGTTTGAGAACCTCTGTAATAGAGATTAAGACCTCAGGATCTAGAGCCAGACTACCTGGTCTACAATCATAGCTGTGCAACCGTGAGGTTTCTTGGTGCCTCATCTTAAAAATGAGGAGGTCATAGCTTGGGTTTCCCCCAAAACAAATCTGAAGACAAAGATTTGGGCAAAAGCATTTTATTTGGGAGGTGATCCCAGGAAGAGAAAGTAGGGAGGGTAAAATGGGGAAAGAGCCCAAAATAGATCCTGATTGACAACAGCGGTAAATTCCGTTGGGGGAACTGTGAGAGAGGATGGGGAGAAACACCCCAGCATTTATTACTATGACTGGCCTGTGAGTGGGATGAATCTCAGTTATATTCTACAGACTCCTTTTGCCTTTCTTGGTTTAAGGTCTGACCTGTCTTCTGCCTGGGCCTGGCCTGAGACCAGAAGTCCTCAGGCATTGGTCTACGTGTTGGAGAACTGTCTGCAGGTGGTCTTCTGATGGGCTGCAGGGACATGGTTGGGCTCTGATGGAGCCTGCCATAGGAATCATCTGAGTGTTTACCTCCTAGTGATGATGTGAAGATTTAACGAGGTAATGCACACGAAAGTGCTTGTAACAATGCCTGGCACATCAGTAGAAATAGCTCATCTCATCTTTATCATCATCCTTTTGTCCTCCTTTTCTCTCTCATTCTACATCCAACATGTCAGCAAATTCTGTTGGTTCTACCTTCATGATGTTTAATCCATCTGCTCCTCTTATGTGACACAGTATGATGATGATGACAGTGATACTGAGGGAAGCGAGACCCAGAGACGCTAAGTAAGAGGTCACTCCACTGGTGAGTCCGAGGTCACCCCACTGGTGAGTAACAAGGATTCCAGTTGACATCTGCCCAATTCCAGAGCCTATGCTCTCATTGACCACGCAGCTGTGCTGTTCACAGATCAATTTTCTGTGTGGGGGCTCCCCCAAAGCACAGTCATTTAGAGACAGATTTGGAGGGACTATGTGTGCAAACTATACCGCCTCCCTGTTAGGCAGATGTATGACACAAAATTGGTGGGGATAGGGGTGGTCAAGGGCCTGGGCACCCCCTTCTCTCTGGCAGAGCCCTAAGTCCACACAGAAGGGGAACCCAACAAAGACAAAGACACTCTCCCCTAAGTAACTGTGTCTCCAGCTGATGAACCTTTCAGATCTACATTAAACAGGACTGAGTATACCTGATATCATTCCTGTGTACATCCACCAGCCTTGGCACTGTCTAAAGAGCTGTGTCACCCTGCCATGATCTTGTCTCCTGAAATAAGCCTGACATGAAGATCTGGCTCTCAGATTTTTCACAGTTGCTGGTGGACATTGTCTGGACCCATGGGGCTGAACTGAGTGTTGCCAATCTGGTTGTATAAAGCAGTGTTCCAATCAAGTCAGGCAGTGTCTTCTTCCCTTGCAGCATAAATAAATCTAACATCCTAATCACTGAACCCCCATCTTCAAAAGAAAGTAAGTAAATACTGATATTGTTTATAAGCAGACTGCAAGTAGACCTAGATTGGAGAACTCCTTGAGGGCAGCAGTTGGATCTTGCTCACTATTATATTTGCAGTTCTCAGGGAAGTGCTTGGTATTAGTAGGTGCTCACTAAATGATTTTTTGAGTGAATGGCATGGAGGAAAATGATGGTGGCAATCAAGAAAGAGATGATATTCCAAAAAGACATGACCCCAAACCTTTGAGATTCCCTAAATTTGCCTATCCCAATGTGGCAAAGCTCCCATAGGATGTAATAGAGTAAAACTTACAAATGTTAAGTGTCTCCTTCAAACCATTAAATAGTGGTGAGAAGGCTTTTGTGAGATGAGGAGCCACATGGCCTTCTAGCCTCACATACTAGCTTTTAGCTCCTGCTTAACATACAGTGCAACAATTCAGTTTTGCAGGGCAGCAAAAAGGCCAATGTGTACATGTTGTTTTAAATTGGGTTCTCCCAGAGGCTGATTCTGAGAAAAGAATTCAAGTGCAAGTGGTTAATTTGGGAGAAGACCCTAGGAAGCTATTCTAGGGGTTGGAGAAGTGACTCAGGGAAGAGAAGGAAGTCGAAGGAACCCAACTCCTCTCTGGGTTGGCTGAAGTGCGGTAGTGCAATCATAGCACACTGCATCCTTGAAATCCTGAGCTCAAGTGCCCTCCCACCCCAGTCTCCCAAGCAGCTGGTACTACTGGGGAGCACCACCACACCCATCTGATTTTTAATATTTTATTTTTTGTAGAGATGGTGTCCCCCTATGTTGCCCAGGCTAGTGTCAAACTCTGGGCTCAAGAGATCCTCCCACCCCTCCCAAAGTGCCTGGATGTAGGAGGCGTTTATGAGCAGGTCACAACTGAGGGTTACTGGGGCTCAGTATGACTGGGACCTATGGAAATCTGTTCAGAACAAACTTCAGAGCTGTCCCACCTGAGCTGACAAGGAAGGTGGACATGTATCCAACACCTCCCAATCTGTGTTTAGTGGAGGGCTGCTTCCAGGGCCGTTAACTCTCTAGCACTTTCAGCTTTCTGAACATGCACATGCACGGAGCATGCTGCCATGACTGAAAAGATGTGCCCAGGCAGAGTTGTGACTGTTCAGTGAGTAGGGACCTGGCAGGTCCAGGTGAGCCCCATGTTGCATGGATGGGCACTAGTCACACCTGCTAACGCATCAGTGATATTCAGGCTACAGGGAAAGCTGAAGATGTTGCCAAGATTCTGGTATAGTTGTGTTTGGTTCTGCGAGAATCAGCACAAAGGGAGAAAAGCAGCCCATCTGTCCACCAAACCTGTAATGGGGCCACTTTGGCCCGCAGAGCCCCCCTCCCTTTCCTTCCATCCTCAGAAGGCAGAAGAGGAGAAAGGCAGCCTTTTTCTTTTCTTTTTCTTTTTCTTTTTCTTTTTACAACTGTTCAGGTGACAGCTGTGGCAATGAGAAGACTGCAGCCATCCCCCCATCAAGTCCTTTAAGAAACTGGAAGCTTTTAATTATAAAGGGAAAAGGGGAAAAAGTACCTTTTGTGGCAACCAAGAGGTTACAGAGATTGTGTCTCTCTTCAAGAAAGGACTTGCCAGCCAGCTGGAAGGAGCATGGTGAGCAATGACTCCCAGCTAGAATGCCTTAAGTCTCTGTCTCAGTTAAAGCCATGGGCTTTCCAGGCCACTCCCAACTGATGACTGGGCATGGTGAGGGTAGGAGGGCCTGACCACTTTGCCCAACACAGATCTCTTCAATGGACAATCCACTCTGGAACTCCTCTCTGCATTGGGCAAAACGCTGGCACCCTTGCACAGCAAGCCGAGGCTCTCCTTGCTCAATCCTGCTGCTTCTGTCTTGTATCGATCACAGATGTTACCACCCGATAGACCTCCTGTACTCTTAACTCTGCCTACACACACACACACACACACACACACACACACACACACACAGTTCATATATATATGGAGAGAGAGAGTGAATAAAAAGGACAAAATGTTCTAAATGTTAAAAATTAGTGATTCTGAATGAAGAGCATATGGGTGTTCATTGTCCTAGTATTGCAACTTTTCTCTATATTTGAAATTTTTTAAAATAAAATTTGTGGGAGAGAAACAGAAAAACTGGGACTTCTCTGAGAATTGCTGTCTCTGGCCTAGGGCAGCTGATGAGTTCCATGTCTTCCTGCCTCCTTGCAATGGATCTGACCAGGAGCCTGTTTCACCCATTTCTTTTCCTGGGCAGTGGTGAATACCAGACAAGTGGATTATTTGGCTTATAAGGATGACTGACTGTGCTTTACACACCAGCTTGTATGCAGCCTAGGGACCCAGGGGCACTGTCCAACACTGACACGTTCCAATGCCAAGCCACAGAGCCCAGTATGGTCCCTCATGTTTGTCATGGGGAGTTGCATGCATAAGCTGAATGAAGGCCAGCGTACACACAGAGCCTTCCCAGTGGGCAGAAAATCCTCTGCAGTATGTGCAGAACACAGGAATTGACCAGAAAAGAGACCAGCCCAGAGAAGAACCTAAAAAAAATTGAACATAAATGGCACAGTGTATGTCTTTTTAGGAGCCTTAAGCAGTATAGAGATAAATATTGAGAACAGTGAGAATGCCAGTTCACGCAGTTGTCTTTAGGGTGACCAGATGCCCTGGTGTAGCCAGTGTATCCCTGTCGCCTTATTATGTCCAATCTCAGAAGTGTCTTGATTTGGATGTTAAATTATGTGGTCACCTTACTTCTCTCCCTTTGATGCTTCCTGTTATTAATTGGTCAAATATTTGCTGTGGGCCTCCCGGGCCAAGGTTCTGAGCTTATTCATGACAGGGTCAGCAGCATGATTTCTCAGGCTGAGAGAGAAGACTTTCATTCCCAATGCATGGCAGAGCAGAAAGAACACGGGGTTTGCAGCCAGGCTGAACAAGGTCTGGATTCTTCTTCTGCCACTCAGCTCTCTGGCCAAGTAAGAAACCCCGCCATGACTCAGTTTCCCACTTATAAAATGAGGAAATAACATGTCACAGTCTTTCAGGATGCTATAAGGATGAACTGTAGGGAAGGAAAAGTCCCTGGCACATGATATGTTTTCAATAAATGGTGTTATTATTAACCGAGAATCTCATCAAGGGTTCTGTAGCTCAGAGCCCTTCCTTCTGTAGAGTTGGCCATCTGCATGTGGCCCGTGCATGCACATGCCCTTCCCCTTCATAACTTCTTTCTCCCCTGTCCCCGTGCTACAGGGAACTAGCAGTTATAAGCTCCTGCTGCCTACCTGGCCTCTTGCCAACGCTCTTCTACTTGTGGTCATAGCTAAACCTCACAACTATCTTTTGAAATTGATATTGCCATTTTGTAGGTGAAGAAATTTAGGTCCAGAGAGATGTGGATATTTGTTATTCACTAAAATTCCTCTTAGGGCACTGTGTGGTTTAAGGAAGCACAGCAAGGATTGACTACATAATTGGCGGGGCCCAAAGTAAAACGAGGAATCTCTTATTCAAAAGTTGTTATGAATTTCCAGATGCTGACAGCAGAGCATTAACCAAGTGCAGGGGTCTTCAAAGCAAGAGATCCTGAGCAACTGGACCAGGCCCATAAGTTGACCTTAAGTGTAGTCCTTGGAAAAGTAGCTGAGGTGAGCAGTGAGGCCCCCAGGGTGGATGCGAATGGCAGATGCCTTCTGTGTTGCTGTGTGCCACCTGGGAATGGATTAGCTTTGCTCCTGACAGTAGAGGAAGAAGGAAAGCATCTGGAAGGCAGAGGAAGGTGTGTTCTGTGCTACGTGACCACACTTCTGTCTTCAGTGGTATTTATTAAAACACCCAGCAATGAGTAGGGGTGGAACAAAACAGGGCAGCCCTGAGGGGTACTGAGAAAGTGGGTCTTGGGAATTCATAGAGACCTCAGGGGAAGACTGTGGTCTTTCAAAAGGATTGGACAGCGGAGCCAAATTTGCTCAGCTCTCTACCTGTTGGGTGAGGTTCCGAGTCTCAGGGAATGTGTCTACCGGGCAGAGAGAGCGGCTCACTGGGACTGGCCTGGATCCTCCATTCGAGCTTTAACCATAGCAGCCCCGCCTTAATCTTCTTGATAGTGGGGTTCTCCTCAGAATCCACTGGTGAAATGATTACACAGCTGGGGCTCCCTGAGCCAGCAGTCTGTGGTGGGTGGGTGTGGGTGGAGGACTGTCCCCTGAGCCCCTCCCATGAGGTGGAGCAGCTGCCTGAGCGAGCCAGCCTGCAGTATCCTTAGCTCAGCCAAAGCAGGCTTCTGTATTGTGCTGGGCTGCTGGAGAAACAGCCTCCCATTGTGGGTCTTGCTTCCTTTAGTTTCTGTGAGTCCAGCGGTATTGTTGGAGAATGCTAATGGCTGACAATGTAAATGCATTCCCCAGCTCTTCCTGAAGTGATGTGGACAATAACTATGAGGTCTGCAAAGTTCATAAACAGCAGAAATTTCTCCATGAAGCTTTCATTCATCTATGGAAATTGTCAAAAGGCTTTGGATCAGATCTGGCTTATAACTGGTACATTATTTGGCCTGTATGACACTCAAAAATTATTTGGACACAGTGTTTAAAAAATCAGAAATTTCAACGCCCACCTATTTGTGAGAACATGTGTTTGATTTTCCGTTCTTATGTCAGTTTGCTGAGAATGATGGTTTCCAGGTTCATCCATGTCCCTACAAAGGACACGAACTCATTGTTTTTTATGGCTGCATGGTATTCCATGGTGTATATGTGCCACATTTTCCCTGTCCAGTCTATCATCAGTGGGCATTTGGGTTGGTTCCAAGTCTTTGCTATTGTAAACAGTGCTGCAATGAACATTCGTGTGCATGTGTCCTTATAGTAGAATGATTT